>JAQFXU010001492.1:0-28596 GCA_034693705.1 Spatulosminthurus flaviceps | reverse complement strand
ATTTTTGTCAACAATTTCCTCACAATTTTTTTCCAAAATCCCTCTTCATTTTACAATAAAACCTTATACAATAAAAAGCCTATATTTCCATCCATGATGAAATAATCCTTCAAAAACTAAAGAGAATTAAATTGGGAAAAATCAGCGGTCCGGAAGATGGCGCTCATTGAGTAAATCCGCGCATTAAAGAAATGAGCATTGAAAATTTAATATAGGGTGAAAAAAGATTTTTGTTTCCTACAGGTAATCCCTACTGAGCTATGGAACATTAATAGTGTAGAGAGCGAACTACTGAGCAGGAATAACTTACCTCTGATCAATCTTGTTAATTGTTTACCTCCCTTCTTTGAGAAAGGAAAAGCGCCTGTGAATAAATTGTTATTGTATTTCTCTCCGTAATATGCTATTATTGGTTGAGTGAAGTGATACTAAACCGCACGTATCCTTCCGTATAGATACAATAGTAACTGAAAAGTCCCTGGTAGAGCTATTTATTTACTTGAGTATACAATTAAAAGGAGTAGCTCTCTCCTTTACACTTTGATGTCTGTGCTCACTGGACACGCTGATGACTGGTTATAGAATGAGATTTTCCCTGGATAAGCGTACGTGGTGACTGTCAAGGGGGAACTAAAGATGAGTTTCTCGTACCGTGTCTTCTTTAAGTATTTTACAAAGACTCTTGTCTCTCAGGCAAGAGTAAGTTGTAGTCTATGGCTTTCAGCTTGTTCAGCAATTAATTCAACCCAAGAGTTTACAGATTTTGTGGGGACGTCTTCCAATCTTATGTCTCCCTTGTGGTGTGTTTCTCCTCTCTGTGTTCACAAACAACGTTGTAGTAGTCGTAGGATTTGAGGAAGAGTGCATGAAGATTCAGAGAGAGAGAGAGAGAGAGAGAGAGAAAAGTCCTGAGATATTCCTTGGTCTTATGGTATAAGCATTAAAGGTTTATAGGGAAGATTATTATTGGGTTGAAAAAGAGCAAATATATTTTTACACACTCGAACCAAAAGAACATACCATATGAGAGAGAGAGAGAGAGAGAGAGATGTGATGCATATGGAAAAAGAAGAGATGAAGAGGGAGCTTCTTTTTGCCAACGTTTTCATGCTTTATTGCAAAATACGGGCTCTCATGTTTTTAAAAGCATTATAACGTAGGAGTAAGAAATTTATGTACGGCAGGTACAATATATCTCTCCTTTAGCCAGAAAAAGTACCTTACGTCGCACTCAATAGTATGTGTGAGAGAGTAAGGAGGAGATTTTGTCGAAGAAAGTGCTCACCATATGAAAAAATCCCTATCCTAGACTTTCACATATGCATAAGGATTTTTCTATAGATTTGTGCTTATATTAAGCAATGAAGGGGTAGGTACCTATTCCTACGTATGTACTTTGCATGGAGGAAAGTGTAGTTTGGTAGTTATAAAAAATCCCTGCATCCTCACCTAATGTATAGGCTCTATATAGTGTCTAAGATTGAGAGTGTGGCTGAATGAATGTGGAACTAGAAATAATCTGGATGAGTATATAAATAGAAGCTAAAGAAGATGGCAGTTATTTATACGTACGAGTAGACTGAGGATGAGGCTACGGAAGAAATTATAGCATCTGCTCCTATTGGTAAACAATGCTACAGCCCATTTAGTTTTAATAAGTAATTATGCTTGTATTATTATAAGTATTTTTTTTAGGTTACAAACTATGATAAAGGGATTAATTTAGGCAAAATTTTTTTTCCCTTGGAGGATTTCCCAACTTGCAGTCATTTTTAGCCTGTTTGCTTCAATAGTGTTTCTTTAATAGAAGGGAGTTCATTTGTGTGAAACGTCCCTTATTGGAAAGTATCTTTCAATTTTTATGAATTCGTCCCAAAGACTTTGTACAGCTGTGGAATTGAGTGAGGAGCATGTGGTTAGTGTTATTTAACACTAGAGTGTTAAAAATTGAGGTATCACCTCATGCTGGATGTGTAGGAGGAGTTTGCGGAAATTGGAAGCCAAACTTTTGTTTAGTTCGTTAACCAAAACCAATGGATTTTATTACTCTAGGCTTTAGGTTGAATGCTCTTTTTAATATTTTTAGTATATCGTATGGTGCCCATCAAAATTCCAAAGGTTATCTAAAAACGAGTAAAATTCAGAAATTGAGGGAAAATTATTATATTTGAGATGAAATTATTAGACGGATTTTTCTTCTTTCAAATTCAAGGGTGGAATTTACAAAGACTTTGTACAGTCATTTCGGTCGTACTAATAATCATTTACGCTGCTTTGTAAAAATGAAACAGCGGGTGGTTTTTATGGGAAAAAATAAAAATTCATAGGATAAATTTATTTGCCAGCAGCACCCGCAGTACGTGAATATTTCCTTTGAAAATTGCATTACCTGCTTGAACTGAAAATCAACAAGGTTTGTTTTTTTTGTATTTATATAAGAAACACAGAAAAGCTACAGCTTCAAAAAAATATAACTAATGGAAATTGTTGAGTGATGTAGAACCCGTGCTTTTAAAAAACTACTAATATTTTAGGAGTTTGAGTTAAAAACTTTCGAAAATGAATAAATTTTACCATTAACTACTCCCACGGCAGCTCAATTTTACAACTCCACTACGACGTTCCCAATGTCAGGTCAAATTCAATTGTTATTCCATTGAATAAGTACCAAAATCCCATTATTTGTAAAGATAAGAATAATAATTCTTAGCACCTCTCTTTAAACTACAAGGTTTGCCTTGGATCGTACATTTTTAGTGCTTCATGCTCAATTTTCGTGTCAGTGTGAATTACGAGGAACGAGGCCGCAGCAATGCCGTCCTTAAACCGAATGAGTACACAAAATGTGAACAATGGTTTCTCGAAAAACGTTCCACATTTTTTACCATTTAAAGTCATCCAAGCGGCTTGAGCAAACACATTTTCAACTGAGTACATATTTTTTGTGAGGCAAATTTTAACATGTAAAAAAAACCTATTAATGACGTGTAATATAGTGGAAATTGAAGTCTCAAAAGCTCGTGCAGTTAGACATGGAATATTAATATGCATCTAATACCTGGCTAAATGCATTTCTGGATC
Source organism: Spatulosminthurus flaviceps (assembly GCA_034693705.1). Classification (NCBI taxonomy): domain Eukaryota; kingdom Metazoa; phylum Arthropoda; class Collembola; order Symphypleona; family Sminthuridae; genus Spatulosminthurus; species Spatulosminthurus flaviceps. The sequence continues at coordinate 25,515 of JAQFXU010001492.1, read as the reverse complement.
CCCATCGACTAGTAACATATGAAAAATAAAATTCATGCAATGAAATTTTATGAGAGTACTTGAGTACTTTCCTACGATACAATAACATACTCTAACACCAGGAAAGTATCTCCATTAGCTACCATAACTTAAACTGATTCGTGTACACTTGGAAGTATTGCAAATGCAATTTCGGTGAAATCTTATGGAACCAAGTCATTTTTCACAACATATTTGGCCTTTCTAACCGTATTTTCAACATTCCATAAATTCTTTAACAACCTAAACAGCTGTTACTGTAAGTGTGTAACAAAATTAATAGTGTATTTGTGATTTTAGAAAAATGTCTGTATTTAAATTGAGCTATTTATTTTTATGGAAAGATGAGAATACAGGAAGCTCCAAACATTACTTTTTTGAGCGTTCAGAAATATATCCAAAGGTTTAACCGAGGTTTCAAATATATCAGGGCCTGATCTCAGGTTTGATAAAATTTTTAAATTTATTTACATGTGAAATCCAGCCAAAATGTTCAAACTTTCTTTGAACAGTTGGAGCCAATGTTTCTAAACTTCGAACCATTGTCAGGAATTCAATTTTTTCTAAGAGACAAAAGCCAAGAAATTGTTTAGGCCACACAAAATTTCAAATTACAATTAGAATCATTGTTTTGACTAAAGTATAATAATTCATCGTTGTTATACAGATGAATCCAATCAATGCAAATCTTGGGTTTATTCGGCAGAAAAAATGCTTATGTAAAATCCCTGGATGCTCTTCAATATTGGAATTTCGTTTAGAAGTACGACGTCCTAATTCTTGATTATTTTCCAAATCAAGTTCATAATACACACATAGCACATAACTGGAAAACATTTCTGGATTCTTACATTTGTGGCTGTACCCATTGCCAGAAATCGGAGTCTTTGAAGTCGGCAGCTTTGAATGAAAGAAATTATGACAAGAGTTCGCTAATAGGTATCCGTAAACAAGATTCATCGTGTATAAAATATTTCAAGATGAATGATATAGCTTCAACTTGGGATAAATATAATACATCTATAAAAATCTGAATCTGTTTTATCTTCTCAAAGTCTTGTAATTATTATGAGGTAGATGCAAAAAAAAAAACCGAATTCTGTGAGAATTTCCCATTACATTTTATTTTTAAGTTTGTGTACATTGATACTTGACACGGTGACACTGCACACGCTTTATAAGTGAATACGCAAGGCTCAGGTAACATTTGGTCTAACAATCACACGCAAATAAGTTTTTTGTACGAGAAAAAAATTAATACAAATTCTGCATTATAACACATAATTATATATGTATTTCCTAAATATATACGCAAACCTATTTAACGAACTTGCTTTTACATTATAATTTCATGTAACACTCAATAAACAATTTTTTATCTTTTTTGGAAACGTAAACTTTCGTTCTAGAAGTAAACAACGAAGCAGTTATTTTTTATCAGGAGGCATTTTCTTGCACGATAAAACAATCTAGGTTCAAGATCGTTATTATTTAGTAGTTTTTATAGTAATTATTTATACCCCATATTAAATACACAGTGCCTTCTGACATTACATTGCATTGTAGCCGTATTCTTCGGTATAATTTTCCAAGGAGTATTCATACTAATAATAAGGTAGAGTCAAATTATATGCGAGCAGAACAAGTACAGTATGCAGATGTACCCCAAAGGTTTACAATTTACTTTTTTTTTGCGAGCACATAGCTTTTTAGTATTCATACAATAATATTTATTATTATACTTTATCCTATTTTTATACACACGCTTTTTCAGTTTTAAACGGTAAGTATTTGTAAATACCTAATAGCGGGAACTGCAAGGAGACAAGGACTAATCACGCTGGAATTTTTGCATTAGAATTTTGTTATAGTTCTTCTAAAGGTCTTCTTTTTATATAAGATACATTTATTATATTTATTTATGTATACGTGCACAAAGCTGGGATTCCTTTTTTGCTGGATTTTTTTTGTCTCCATGAACACGCAATTATTATAGCCAATAGAAGTATTTTTTTAAGAAAAGAGGCAACTGTTGGAAATGATTGTTTTGCACTTGATTGATTCACTTTTTGATTGAACAAGCTGGAGATCTTATGATTCTCTCACTATTTTTCTAAACAAAGTGCTCCAATCACACTTAATTAGATGTCTTCTCTTTCATGTATTGGAAAATACATCCGTTGAATTAACGTAGATTCTTTTAGGTTTTTAAGGAAATATCTCTTACACTTTTGAAATTTATGTACTTGTTCTGACGCCGATATGGTAACACACAAGCAATAGTTTATATCAATGGCATTAAAACAAATAGTAACAATAATAATATTGTATTAGTATATAGTTGAATGTACCTAATTAATTATTAATAACAGTCTGCGAATACTTCCTCTAAGAACTATAGTAAAAAATTTCAAAATAAATGAAAAAATGAATCTGCGCTACAAATTCTTCATTCCAAGTTTTCAAGTCTATTTTACAGCTTAGTTGCAGGTAGTACATCTTATCTTGCTTAATGGTACAGACCCTAAAAGATCCTTGCGACATTTTGCGGAGAGTTGATTCTTTACAGCATTGGAGATTTTTTGCTTTACTTTTGCATGTTAGCTATACGGTAATTCACCACTTCCTTTTGTTCATGCTGAAGCGCTAGCTGTATTTATAGTTATTTATTTACACTACACGAGCTGAATATATATGTGGGCAGACATATCCATTCGTGGTCATCCATAGAACTATCTAGTAGGTTTTGACTTCAATTATCGTATTTAATCACGAATACAGCGAATACTTGTAGTCATTTAAATTACTGTAAATTCTTTTCATTACTTTCGATTTTTATGTGGATGGTAATGACGTACCATTTTCTCTCTGAAATATTCGCGATGATTTTTAGTATAGCAAAGGTTAACGGCATAGTAAGTATTACATAGTAAAATTAGTTACTATTGGAATTGTTTGGGATGTTCATTATTTCGAGAATCTTGTTCTTCTTCACACTTATGTGTAAGTTGAGAATTTGTTTACATTAGAATTACACAGAATTACGGAAAACAGCTATTCTTAAGACTTTAGTCAGATCAGTTTAAAAAAGTCTAACGCTTGAATTTGGTTCAATTGTTTTGCTACGTTGTTAGCTAGCAACTATAGCTATGTTACATTATTCAAGTATAATGGCCTAAGCTTAGCTACAGCTTGGCAAAAATGGAACTGCGGACAAGGCGCCTTCTCCATCTTGAGGGGTTCTTTATATAACCGTATTTTCAACCCATGAATATTAAGTGTCATACTTTTGTTGTCTCGGTAAAGTTTGTGTTCGCCTATTTTCACAGATTGATTTAAAAATCTGGGAGCACTTTTCATTAATCCAGGTTATTTCTTCCCCAGAAGATTTCTGCTGGGGGCGATTAATGGCAACGATTGGTGAGGCGAGTTGTCTTTGGCAGCTCTGCAATTGAAAATTCTACAGAATAAATTTGCATATTGAGGAATCAAACGCTACTGACGCTTTGTGACGTTCGAAACATCAAAAGCACTCACAAGTATCTGGTCAAGTCTTCAATGTCTACCAACATAGAATCCTGTTCCATGTGAAGGTCATCGCGTTCAAGAAGCATAGAAACCAGTGTTTCGTTCAATACTGAAAAAAATTAAAATAAATCATTTTCATTTGCCACAACCATTTAAAGCTAACATGAAACGGTGTATACATACAATAAGGTACAACACGATTTTTGAACACGAATTTTTGGTCATACCTTCGATATGTGTGTGCAGATCATTGACAATGACTTGAAGCTGGGCAACATTCATTTCTGTAAGAAGTTGGCGACTTACTCTTCGCCTCTCGGGAGGGAGAGTGACTCCAACTTTAAGTAATGAGTTTTTAACCATGTCTGTTATAGGGGAGGTAAGACGCTGTTCTCGCTCCTGTAAGGAAATAAAAAATAGTTTGAGAATATTCCGACCAATTCAATGAACTTAAATCTCAACCTTGGATTATTTTTTCAATGAATTCTGCCACAAATTAGCAGTTCTAAATTTAATCAGCTGCTATAGTAGACAGCCTTGCGAATTAATCACTGGTTTTAAATCCGACATTTTGCAGCTCACTGTATAATGGTGAGATAATTGTATTTACTACCAAATTTACTTAGGTAGACGGGTTTTTGTCTGCTTGTACCAGCAAAGTGATTCGGTTAGTGCAGAGTAAAATCTATTTACCCCGAAGCAGCAGTGTGGAAGAACATTATATTAAATTAGGCATCCTTATACCTTTACAACACAAACAAGCTTATCGTTACAAGGAACAATGGAAATAATTCTATTCGGTATCCACCTGAGCCATTTGTAAGCGAGCCATTTCCTTAGCTTGAGAAAGAGCCTGCCTTGCCTCAGCTTGCAGTCGGGCCTGCCTTGCGTAAAAGTCTTCGGATGGGACTTCTCCAGACAAACCACCATTGCTATCGTTCCCGTTTCCTGTTTGAGCCTGCATTTGCACCAAGAAAAATACTTGCGTAAGTTAAGGTAAACTTATTAGGTTTCAATCACCATAAGTGTGTGACAACAATATGCTTCTACGAATAAACTCCTGTACTACAGCAACACTGTAATACATAAAAAGTTGAATGCCTGTACAATGCAACTGTTGTGACAAATGAAATAGGATTACAGATTTACACTCCACAAAGTAAGTACAAAGAATAAAAGAATATCTGGAAACAAATGGTGCTATATTAAATTAGCAGCTAGCCAAACTTTCTTCACAAAGAATCGTGAAAAGAGAAAACAAATAAAATAACATAATTCTATTCAAGTCCAAGTGACATTTCTAATGTAACACCTGGTTTCCAATAAATTATTACCATTTTACTCTCCCTTCGGTACGAGCTTACATGAACTCTACTCTTACGCTTTACAAAGGAAATGGCAGCAGGAAATTCTAGTAACGATAACGTCAACAAATGTACGGTAAATCTCATTCGAAAAGTACCAGGAAATTGCAAACTAACGGGTATACTTTTGCAGATTTAAACAACTTCACTTCAAAATAAATCGCACACATATATAGGGGGAAAATTCCATGCTGTCTAGTGAGAACTATTTCAGGTTACGAGGGGAGACACAATCAATATTTCACTAACACTGCCAATAAATCCCAACTACACACTAGTAAAACAAATCTGTAACACGTTTCGTAAAAGTCACACAATTTGTAAGAAAAAATTGAAACCTTGACATGGGGAAGACTAGCAGGTTGATGTTGATTTTTTGCTTCAGAATCGGAGTTTGGCGACTCGCTGTCAGATGCTGTTTCGTTCATGAAACAAATTTGAAGATTCATGCCTATCAATTAGTTCAGTCCATTATAAACAGAAATCTAGTATTCACTTCAAAAGATGTAAATAATGAGCTCATGACTAAAATTCCCAAAGTTCAACTTACTCGATTGAAGTCGGGAATGTAAGCTGGGCTTGCGGCCACTGGGTTTTTCGTTGACATCTTCAGATTCGAGGGCTAATCTCCGTCGTATTTCTTCTCTGTCAGATCGCCTCTGCAAAATACAACAATCAAATTAATACTCTGTGAAAATACACCCCCACCACAAATTACTAAATTTCCGCATACCGAACTTAATTGATAGGGTGCCATTTAGCACACTATTTTAACGCCGAGACGGGGACACAAGAAACTCGAAGCAAGTTAACTAGCTAGTAGCCATTTCCTATTCAAGTCTAAGAATGTCACAATTGTTCTTTCCTATGTGCAAACTTTCAAGAGCTTGCAACTTGTCACCGTTCCTACTTTATGCAGAAATAGTAGGACTCTCACGTAAATGTCAGAGCGCGTAGGAGTGAGTTTCTAACTCATTATTACATTAAGCCATGTACCTCTTTTCGTCTATTCTAACTTCCCCTTCCAATGTCATCATACCAGACAATAAAGAAAGAATTATCTTATATGATATACTACCTCCCTTTAATGCCCAGTTCCAGTATTTTCTAGATCACATATCCCAGGTAATTTCTCATGATACCCGGATCGGGTACCTAAAGGCACACGTTTAATATCACTACTTCCTACATTAATTTCAGTAACCACTTTAAAATCACTTCTCCCACGTCTACACACCTCAGGAATTTTGACTCTTAACAATACATCTCATCAACAGATCAACAATGTTGTTCCTAAACTCCTAACACTAATACCCCATACAATCTCTCAAATCCAATCCAATCATCAAGAGCCCAACAAGTAAATCCTCCCGCTTTGAACAACCTCAAAGTTAATAACAGTAACCGCAAAAACCTAGGCGAAATTAACGTAATGAAATACAACGTCAATCATACCGTATCATCATACCGCCGATCTTCTAAAGCTCAACATTCAAATAACATTTTTACAAATCTCAACGAGCTTCCTGTATACATTCTTCTGAGTCACTAAAATTACCCCTCCAAGTACAAATTAAACTTTGCTCACACAATGAACAACTACACAAACTTTATACAAGGCCAACAATATTTTTCTTCCATTTACACTAAAAACAAAATCCAGTTGAAGCATGAAGTTTTTCCTTAAGATGTTCACTGGAAGGAAACGGCTCTGAGATATAATTAAATTAAATTATCAGACCCGAAACTAACAATATAAGAATTGAGGGGAATCTGCGGGGCACACAAAAAGGATATAATAATATGGGGAAAGGAGGGAAAAAATAAAAACAATTACAGCGGAACCCCTGATAGAAATGACTCTGTTGAATCGTCCTGTAATGTCCTCGTCCTCATCAGTGGATTCACATGACTCATCCTCATCCGGATTGTTCCTTTCCCACCGTTTTCCATAAAAAGTATCTCTGGTGTCAAAAGACATCCATGTCCTACTCGCATTTTGCAACATGGGCCACTTAAGAGCAGGTCCCAACCCATTAGCACCACCATTATCGTTCCGTGGACGGTAACGATTACGGTCATCCGGAATATTCCCTCTTTTACTACCATTATGACTCCGATGTTGAGCATCATAAGGGAGTACTTGGGACGGGCCACCATTGTCACTCTCACTCCTCCCTCCTCTAGTTCTCCTTCCATCCGTCCTTTGACCTATCCCCCTCCTCCGACCTCCTCCCGCACCCTGGTCATCTTCTTGGAATGTCGTGGCTCTATACACTGGAGTTGCTGTAGTAGTTGCTTTTGATGGCTTCTTATTACTATTGAGCAAATAAGGTTGGAAGGTTTGGCTGAGACTATCCTTTATCAATGAGGACTTCTCCACAACATTCAGTTTCAGTCTTGACGATAAGTGCTGAATTTGATCAGAATTTATTGATTCCTTTAACTTGTCCGTTTGTGACTTGAGTGTGGAAATAACTGAACTAAACATTTTCACACATCCTTTTCCCTACACCACTAGACTATACTTGTCAAAGCCTCTCTAGGGCCAGACCTTTTCCCCCATGATATGTTGTCTAACATTAAATATAAAAATAAACTCAAATTTAAGCTCGTTTATTTCTTCTGCTTCTTCTACTTCCTCCTCCACCCTCCCCGGAAAAAAAAATATGACATAAACTTTTATTCAATTCCACATTTCCGTCGATGTTCCTTTTAAAGTGTGTACTTTAAGTTTCACAAACTTCAACTTTCTTGTTGCTACTTCTTATTATCTTCTTGTTGGTTCAGACGAGTAGAGTTGGAGTAGATGTGGGCCATTCCTTGGTCCATTTGCTCTTTAAAAGGTAACATAAGTGAAAGGTATTCCCGCTCGCCCATGACGTAAGCATCAAGTGTGGATTTTTCGAAACCAGCATTTCTGCTTATATGGACAACTTCTATTGATTCTTCATATGTTCACTTTGCTTTGAGGCGATGTAGGACATTTTCTGACACTTATTTTATGGGACTTAAAAAAAACCTTTTAATAAACTATTTCTAGATTTATCGACGAATGTAACGTTCCGCTATGAGGATGTAGTACAATAGTAATTTATCTTAATGCTTGTAATTTTAATTAGAAATATTATTATTTTAGTAACGTGCCATTGTAAATATGAGCTCATGCATAATTAATATACTGACTCGGAGCCAGGGTAGGTTTAACTTCCGAGAATTAAATATTCTTTTAATACTTTTACTTAGGTAAGAAATGATTCTTATTGTTAGAGAAACAAATGTGAGGATAACAATGATTGAGGAAGTTGGAGATAATCAAGAATCTTGTACGAATCTACATGATGCGATGAGCAACTTAAGGTATTGGATTACAAATTATAAAAGCTCATGACTCCTATTACGTTTTTAACCAATATCTGATAGGACCTTGAAATTGGGCAGGAAACCGTGGATTATTGGTACAATCGAAGGGATTTTTGTAAAAATTGTAGGATGTCGTTAGTTCTAATGGAGCATTTAATGCAAGTGAATTACGTTTTTGGCGGAAGAGGAGAGGTTTTTATGCTCGCAATTTAATTTTTCCGAGTTGTTATTTCCAGAGTAAAATTTCTGAGTGGATTGGTTTTGATTTGAAGTAGTTTTACATTTGCATTTTTAGTAAAATATTTAGTAGGTTGATAACCTTCATGGAAGAAGAATCCAATAATCGATAGAAGTTTTATATGTAAATGGATTTTGAACGTTACATTCTACGTCAACTTTTACTAGTAGTACCAGCCCTGGTCGACATGAATAATATTTAAAATTAAACTTAAGGCAGGGACTTGAGAAAAGTGACAAAGAGATTATATATGTTTTAGCCCGAAAAAAAAATGTTTGTTGGATCCGAGAGACTTGTGATGAAATGCGGAAAGTTTGTACAAATAAATACTAATCTATGCATCTATTCTGTTTCAGAGTACTACTTAAGATTCAGTACTAGACGGAGATGGGTGCTAACAAGAGGACTAAACAAGGGAATGAATTGCAAATTAATCTTGTTCACTATCTCTTGTTTATACAAGCTCAAGATATAGGCTAGGATCCAAAGAACTTTTAATTAAGAGTTACGCTGAGCTAATTCAAGGAGCGGAGTATTTGAGGATTTTTCCCCTCAGAATTTATTAAAAAGTAAACTTTCCAGCATATAGCAAACTATACAAATAAAGGGTTCTAATTGGAAGATATACATAGGCAACGTTAGATACCTTTGGACTTTGTTAAAAGGATCCAAATTAAATTGTTTAGTTTCCAACAATTAACTTGAAGTCTAACTTTGACGGATATTAGGTTACACAAAAATGGTATACGCGTATATTACTCTCTAGAAATTACATTCCACGTTTTTACAAGTAATTATTCCAGAATTTCCGAATAATTCCAATGTATTAAGGTAATTGTTCCGTTGATCGTTCTAGGACCTCGGGTACAGGTTAAAAACCAAAGTGCCTAACCTTTTCGGCACTGGAACAGTGGAAAGGATGACGAAGAGTGGAATAAATTGATATAAAATGATAATTTCCAGAGTTACTTCGGGGCAAATTTGTTTACTAAAAGAGAGCGAACGTATATAAGTATATACGCGTGGATAATAAATCGATCGGTAAGTAATTGTTTTGTGTACATACACATTGGCGTAAATCGCTAGAAAATTACTTGGCATTTTGGAACTGGGCCGAAGACGAAGCTCATATTTATTTAGAAAGTTTGCTCTAATCCATGTAATGCTACTGGGAAACGTATGTATTTACACATCATAAACACTGGTTTTATGGCAAAAGTCAGCTTGGGAATGTTCGAGGGAAAATGTAATAATGCCAAGTAAAAAAGTATACACACAAGAAGAAAAATCTGGGATAAGATTTTATAAATGTAATTACCGTCGTCAGCTGCTGATTATTGTCCAAAACTTCAGCTGTATCATAAGTGATGGTATACAAATCGGAGATAAATCTGGAGTCTTTCTTATAATGACGATATTTCGGGTCCAAATGATATCGCATGAACATTTTGACAAACTTTTTATTTTTACCCCCTTTAAAGGAAATACGTACTACAAAAATAAAAAAACTATATGCACAAATAATAGAAAAATCTATATATAAATAACCGTCCACTAATAATTTGAGACACGAACAAGTAGTGCAACTAATATGACCATACTATTGAGCACAGGAGTGAAGGCTTTATAGTAAATAAAATAAACCCACCAAACACTATAGATATCTTTGTAATGGCGATATTTCGTGTCATTCTCTATCATTCACTTTGCCTCATGGCTACTGTACAACTTCCAACCAGATACAATACTAATACACTCGGCCTTTTTCACAACTCAAAACAACGTGAGGAACGATTCAGTCTTGATTTTTTGTCTCAGAAACCTTCATCTATTATAATTCCCATTTGAAAATTCTCTCTCTTTTGATCAAAATCCTTAGTAACTCAAACCAATTACGTCAAGGTAGAGCCACACTAAATCCATCCTACAAGCCTGAATTAACGTTTACATTATATATATAAATGTATAAACTAGAGAGAGAGAGAGAGATTTTAATAGTAGACTTTCAAGTTACCATTTACCTCCACTTATTTCCACATTCTCTCTTTTAACTGTGAGTGTGAGAGAGAGAGAGAGACACTTTTTTTCAGTAGTGATGAGCCTTACTTATTCGTGCTTGCTCTATTCTTTTCTATATACAAACTATATATAGGAAAGTATATACATACGATATAAAGTATTAAAAGGGAAAATTTTATATGATCCTATCCTAGGAGCCCAGTGTCGTAATGGAATGCTCGAGTAATAGACCAGAACGAATACCACATGGATGGTAGCATCCATTGCTTCACATCACATCACTTCATCCCCAGCATCCAGAAAATACAAGAGCATTGTACTTATGACTTGCATTATCAACTATGAAAAATCTATTACTGCACAAAAACATATCTACTTTACTTTACCCTTTCAACTATCCTTTCATAAATAGGAAAAATTCTTCTTCCATCTCTCTTCCACCACATACTCCTTCATACTATCCCGTTTCTTCTTTTTTTTTTTTCATACGATACGAAACCGCCATGAAGATACCACACTTATTCTAACGTCATCTCCTCCAACAAACTCATTCCACATACATACTTCAAATACAATACACAAAGAACTGATATATCCACACATGCACAGATACATCATCAACTTACATCAACTCACATTTGGCTCCAGATACATACGAAATTCCTGTATACACACACAAATAAAATTTAATATTGAACAAGAGAACTAGCCTTTATTTTCAATGTATCTCATTCTCCCCAACCCACTCCCTCGTAGTTCTTCATATACCTATACATGCACTTATACATGTAGCATCTATAGGGAATGTACACACTATCTCCACTGTAAATAATACTTATAAAAACAACTCAGCCTTAAAACACAAAAGCTTGAAAGTTATTCCAGTAGCCGCAATGTCCGCAGACCAGAAGTGTAGCAGAACCAAAGGAGAAAAAAAATAGTGCAGAAAAAACTTTTCTCTCGTCTTTCCTCCATCTTCCTGCCCTTCCAACTCAAGTCAAGTCAAACCAAAAAGTAATCAAGGCATGGATGGTGACTTCCAGAAAGTCATTTTCTTCCTCCAACGCGACTGTACACATACACACACACACACGCCGCTTATATGTACTTAACTTCCGACCAGTGCATTGCAGTCGTATACACACAAAGAGCTTCAAATGCTCAAATGTTACGTATCATAAGGAAGGTCATTAATTACAAGACAATTCCAACTCCATGGGAAAGAGTCCTTTCCACTAAAAACCATGGGCTCCAAGCACTAGGACTTACAATCAGGGAGATAGAGACCAGAGACTCGACGAGATGTTCAAACTTCGCCTTGTTAAAAAATGATTTCCTTCAATGAATTGCGCCCTCCTACCATTACTCCCAAAGTATTTAGCCATTATGCGGTATATAGAGTCAAGTAATTATTAACAAAATCCCCTACTTAATTCATGCCACCACTATAGCTACTCTTTTAAATGAAACAACCGCAATTCCCTTTAAAACTACATCTCTCTTGGAGCTTGCCCAGGGGAGAAAAATGTGAGGAAAACTTTTCCAGTTTAATTGAGTGCTGCTATATTTGTATGCGAATCCTCTGATGTGGTCCCTTACATTTCTCTATATATGTACAAACGTGTCTCTTTACTACATTTTCAAGTTTGGTTGTTTTCCAGGAAATTAATTAGGAATCAAGACCTGGACTCATTAAAGATAAAGAAAAACATTATTTACCTTCCTCTCCTCTTCTCTCGCGAGTCTTAAATGGTTTTCGATGGCCTCTAAATCTATTCGCGGAAGGTTCGTATCCAACGCTGAGACATCTATAGAACAAGGAAAGAAATTATTTTCTTCGACCATCAAACAACAAAATCACAAAGCTTTCATCTATTCTTAAATCTTAACAATTGATTGTGCCCTTTTACAATCACGGACTCTTCGGAAAATCCTCATTAAATATGTACGTGCATGTGCTTGTTGTGTACATTCATTTATCGACGTATTTTACGTGGAGCTATTTCCCTATGTTTCCTGCAGCTCCTCATTATGTGCAGTTACTATTTTTAAAGAGTTTCATTGCGTCATTCAGGGGCTTAAGTGTAATTATTACGGGACCTGCTATTAGGAAAGGGACGGGCGTAGTATCTTTTGAGGAAAATAGAGGCGGAAATAAATGGTAAGTACAATGAAAAGGAACGTTTGTTTAGAAGGATGCTAATAATGGAGTAAAAGCACCGGGAGAGAGGAAATGATGGAGCCGAAGGGAAATTAATCAAGATGAGAAATCATCGATAGGAAAAATAAATAAATATAAAATATAGGGACGTTTATAAATAATGGTAATGGAGGGAGGAAGGAGCTCACCAAATTTCTCTCGGAATCGATTCTCCAGATAGGGACTAGGCATGGAACGTCGGTTGAAGAGAGTAGCTTCTTTCCGATTGCGAGCTGCTGATGACGAACTACCCACGTGCCTCTTATTGACGGGTGCAGAGAGAATACAGGGCGAGGAATTGGACTCACTTGGCCTTCCATGGTAGGAAAGTGGGCGATCCCTTTCGCTCATTTTCATCATCATTTGATTGAACTCCATTTTGTCCTTCTTGGCTGAGACATGAGGAACAATCATGGAATGACTCAGAGCGGGTAAGTCTCTTCGGAGTAGCATTTGATGCTTCCTCATTGTTTCTGGAGTGTTTGGGGCCGATAACGGCCCTTGACGTAAATTGTTATTGTTGTTCTTTAAAGTCTCGGGCTTCACACCCGACAAATACGCATCAGACATTCTCTCGGATTTCCCTCGTATAACTCCAGCTGCTGGATTTGTAGGATTTGTAACCGTTGTTGCTGTTGTTGTTGTGGCTGAAGTGATTCCGACTTTGGAATTAGCAGTTACCAATGTAATGTCACCTCGGAGCTGGTCCGATGACGGTGGTCCGGGAGGAGATGGTGAACAAACACCGCCACTGACAGGGACTGTCGGAACAGTCCCCCCCGCTCTGTAACAACTGACAGCACCTGAACTTGAGCCACTCACGTTAAAACCACTCGGAGGACTTACGGGATTAGAGGCTTTCTTCAGCAGACTAATATTCACACTAGCAACGAGATCAAGTTCACTCAGAATCACACTGGCGCATTCATTGTCATTATTACAGGAATTGTTGACTGCCCTATGGGCGCTTGAATCCTGGCTACTATTATTATTAGTATTATGGTTATTATTATTGACACTATCACTTTCAGCTGGTGGCGAACTCGGTGAGTTTCTAACAAGTCCACCCTGATTATTCAAGCTGCTGCTGCTATTACTGATCCCTCCCACGCTCCAAACTTCCGATTCACCCGAGCTGAAATATTTTAAATCATTCATTTTAATACCACGCTCATATTTACCTTCAACATCACATCCACCTTCAAATAACCACACCATCAATTTCCTACGTGACTACTAAAATTATATTCAAATGTCAAAATTACAATTGCATGCTAAAACAAATTGCTACTAAATATTAAAAGCCCCCAAAAAAAAAACAAAATTAACCCAAAGGCATGAATTCTAATGAAATCACTGTCTTCAAGGACGAATTCCCCAGACATGCTAAAACAGCTATAGAAGAACATACCATATAGAAAAGAAGCAATAAAAAGACAAGTGAAAAATGAGGTTATGAGTTGTAAAAGGAGTTGAGATGGGAATAGTAGGTATGATCCTCCAGAGCCAAGTTCGGCTGGAGAAGGTCTAATGGAATCAGAGGAGCTATTGGTAAAAGCTGATGAGAAATAAAAAGTAAAAGGTCACCTTCTGGGAGGCAGAGCAGCGAAATTGGACTGGAGAGAGGAGCTGTTTACCTCCGCTTGATAATGGTTTCTGTTATTGCCACTTTGAACCAACATTGTACACACCTGCGGAGAGAGGAGAAAAGGAATCCATACACCCTTAAGTAATCCAGCTCACATGATCTCATTTAATTATTACCACTTTCTATGTTTCTATAGGATCGATCGAGTCCGCTGCATCCAACTGAGCATGTAAGCAATACTCTTTGAGCACGAGGATATACAAGCAGAGCATTAGACCCGCAAGAATACTTATTACCACTACACTGAGCAGTAGGAGATCCATTTTAAGTGAAAGACAGAGAGAGAGAGAGAGAGAGAGAGAGAGAGAGAGAGAGAGAGAGAGAAACAAGATTTTTTACTAATTTCCTCCTCTCTACTCTCCAATCTCTTAATCCTTAATCCTCCAAATGTCTACACACACCGTCCCAAATCCCATAAAAACAAATATCCCCACACTTCTTCTTCTAATATCAACTTCAATTATTATCTCACTCCAAAATATCCAATTCTATATTCATTACAAAAGTCCCCCCCCCCTTTAATCACCAATATATTCAAAATACTCCAAATATTTCCACAAATGAAATTGTCAGCTGACTCTGAAGAGCGAAAGTTACAACACACTTGAAAACTCCCGTTCCTCCTTCAACATGATCTGTCGTCTGTCTGACTTTTAACTCATTTCCTTTATACTTTGTCCCTAACTCGATCTCTCTCTCCTCCGTATCTGTCTCTCTCATCCAACCACCGAGATTGAGGAAATCTCCGGCTAAAAATATTTCTTCACCCGTGTGTGTTCATTCCCAGATATACATGATGACACACATAGAGCTGTACCTACGTATTTCGTATATACTACAGCCCTACCGTCTATACTAAATGCTTCGTATTTCCACTAGTACTACGGCATAGCGGAGTCTCCTCATCCTAAAAATCTCACATACCAACTCGTCCCTAAACACATCCTTGACTCTCATTACGCTTCCGTTTTTTCACAAAACCCTTTCCGCTCAACCTAGTTCCAAGGATTCCCCATCATAAATAGATACACATGGAACTTTCACGCATACCTTCCACATCACCTCTAAAGAACACACACACACACACACACACAAACATGTATCTCCTACACTTTACACTTACCTTCACATAACATTTTATCCTTTAAATAAACATATGGCTTCTTCATTACTTTTTTTACTCCTGCTTACCATTCCAATGCTACCATTTACACCTATACTATATACTATGCACACTACGCTTAGTGTGCATAGGACTTTCTAACTTTGTAGTAAGGCCGACCCGTAGGGTAAAAGAAAAAAGAAAAAAAGCTACAGGGCTTGATGGGAGGCGGTAGGAAGAGGAGAGGATGAGGAAAAAGAAGAAGACGAAGGAGAGAGTATCTACATGGCTAATACTTTAAGCCCTTATTTCTTTTTCCACACTGCTAAGTAACTCCTTGTATGTGCTCACCCATCAACCTATAGGATTAAGGAATAAATGAACGTTAAAGTTTTTAGGGAGAACCTTCCAAAAGCTTCTCCTTTTCTTTTTACAGCCTCATTTATTTTAGCCAGCGAGTGAGAGAGAGAGAGCAAAAGATCCAGTGGATAGGTGAAAAAAAAACGTAATTTCCAGTCTCTATTTACATCCCCAACTTCTTTGCTCACCACATTAACATTAGATCCAGAGAGTTGAAATATGAAGGAGATGTGGAGGGTTCTTTTAGGATGAAGAGAGAGAGAGAGACCAAGTCTAAGGGTAGAGAGAAACGTAGTATCTATCCGTGTATACTCTAAAAGTCTAATATGTGCCATGGATTTGCATGAGTGAATCTTTAAGGGCTTTCACGCATCTGCTTTTGATCTCTCAGATGAAAGCTGGGAGCACAAATGAATCTATTTATCTTATCTGGATGTCTGTCGTCAGATCGTTTCTCTCATTTATAAATAACACCAACTTTCATTATCAACACATTGACGACTCCTTATGTACATTCTTATGTAAAACAAGGAGTTCCACTCATATCTAATCAAGTCTTAGCATTCATGTCTCCCTGACTCACTCACTCTCTCACGGTTTGACGCATAGGAACTTTTCCTCTCTCTCTCTCTCTCTTCTCATTTATGATCTTCCCTCATTTACTTGTCCAGTCTGAAAAACCTCCGCTTCACTAACTTTATTTTTCTAACCATCCTTTCAAAACCCATCAGTTTTTATATTATCTTTTTACATGTATACATTCTCTCCCATAAATTTTATCATACATTTTTTCTCGCAAAAAAAATCTAAAATTTATGCATTTTCCCTTGCATTCAAATATGAAATTCTGCCTACTCAAGGGATGTCATCCTTTTTTATCATCCCAATGCTACTCCTAGAAATAATTAAATTTAGGAATCATTCCACCCTTTAATTTTTTACAACATCATACTTTCCCTCTGAAAATCCATTTAAAATACATGAGAGTGTATAATCCCAAGGAAAATGTCGCAGAGCAAGAGAGAGCTATTGCATGGGCAAAAGCTTCTATATAATTTCCTTTTCTACTTTCACCTTCCTCCACTCTCTCTCTCTCTCTCTCTCTCTCCCTTATGAATTTACGACATGCATTTTTTAGCACGGAAACCACGAGATCCCAAATAATTTCCTAAATCTCTACCCTTGTAGTAGCTACTACACATTTGTTACACAACCTATAATTATTACATTCTCC
Source organism: Spatulosminthurus flaviceps (assembly GCA_034693705.1). Taxonomy (NCBI): domain Eukaryota; kingdom Metazoa; phylum Arthropoda; class Collembola; order Symphypleona; family Sminthuridae; genus Spatulosminthurus; species Spatulosminthurus flaviceps. The sequence goes on along the minus strand of JAQFXU010001492.1, from coordinate 8,441 downwards.
GTACATACACCTCTCTACAAATACATATCCCTTCATAAAATAAGCTTTCCCTTCCAACTCCATCAAGAATGTATCTGAAGGTAGGCCACATTGGAATCTATGTGACTGTATATAAGGGAAAGGGCTAAATGTGGAAAGAAGTGTACGACGGGGAGAAAGCAGGGGAACGAGAGCCATGCACTCTCAGGTACGAAAAGGGAAGAAGCCATATAGAATCTCCCATGTACATCTACAGTATAAATACAGTTGAGAGGGAAAAAGGCTCTTTTCAAGATGAGCAAAGTCCTAAGTATTTACCCGGTCTTTTTGTTTCCCATTTTCTCCTTGAGCATTCCAGGATTGAAACCAAGTTAATACATGGCTCTCAACTATACAATTCAAATAGATAAGTTTTACACGTCTGATTTCTATACAAACAATATCCCTATATACAAGCCATAGTAGTAGTTCAATTCCAAAACATTGCCAGGTGAGGTCCAAGCCTTCTTTCATTTTGGATTTCCCCCCTTATAACAGAGAGAGAGAGAGAGAGAGACGAAGAGAGAAAGGAAAGTTTTGGAGAGGGCAGGAAAGAGAAAGGAGAGAACGAGAGGAAAAAAGAAAAGCAATCTTTTTCATGAGAGGAAATAAAAGCCGCTCCCTTACTTACGACATGAGTAAACGTCGAAAAAGAGAGAGAGAGAAAAAAAATAGGAATAAAGAACGGGGTAAAAGGCATTATTTTCATTCTCTTTTGTGTTTTTCGCAATTTCAAGAGACTAGCAAAGAGTTTGGCCTATGATGCAACCCATAGCTATGTCATATCCATCCGACCAATGAAAATAGCTCTTCTGACCCGGAAGCGTTTTCCTAATCCACCAAAATCCTTCCAGACCATAAAAAAAACTTCAACTGCCCTCTCTCAATGTATGTACTGGTAACGGGGGTAACTGCTCCTTTTTTTATACGATGAAAGCCAGACGTTCCTATAGACACTCAAATATATATGTACGTTCCTTGGTTTAGGACTAGGGAGAAAGGAAATGTAGACCTGAACACATCCTCCTCCTCCTGTCGACCCAGTAATATTCCAATTTCGTGTCCAAAAGTACAATTGAATGACCCTCCATGTGTGGAGACTCGAGTCACCCTGGAATTCTGATCCAGCCTATATATTTTAACCCAGACTTATCGCGACTATTACAATCCTATTACAAACCTATAATTTTCTTCTTCCTCCTTTCAGACTGCCCTGACTAAGTTCACTAAGTCTAGATAAATGACCTGATCTCGGCTATTAATTTCCCTCCCAAAAAATCCTACTCCTGATGACTTCTCTCTATCTCCAGCTCTCTTCTCCTCATTCACTCCCTCCATTTCCTCCATTATATTCCATGACTCCCAATTCCTTTCCAGCTCCACCATTATACTTGCACATATAAGTATAGTATAGAAATAGAGTAGTAGTTGAAAAAAACTCCAACTTCTCCATAGATTATTATTGTTTTTCTTCCCAAAGAACTAACTTGTTTTTCCGTAAGCGTTCCCCAAAAAACTTCTTTTATTCCAGATTTTTTTCTTTTCCCTCTCTCCCTTTTTTCCCTCTCCCAAAATTTTCTCCTACAAGCCAGTAGTAGTATGTACATTTGTATGTATCTAGAATACGTGAAAGGAAAAACTCATTTATTTATTCATGCCGTGTGGTCTTTCACATGACGTTTGCTCTCACTTCAGAGGTTTTTCCTTCTCTATGATTAGTCCTACTTTTCCTACCTATGACATAATAATGGAGTACGCGGAGACACCCAACTGACACCTGGACATTCCGAGGAAATTGATGGACACACTATAACTCACAGTTCTGGTCTCTATTTTTTTCCTCTACACAAACATGTATGTAATGGCGTGAAAGTATAAAAATATAAATTCTTACACACAGCACCGTCAAGCTCAATATTCGCCACTACACTTAAAATTGGACCACTGAAAAGAAAAATGACTCGTATATTTTAGTACAAAAAGCCTATACGCATATACTTTGGCGTGAGGCAGGCAATGCGGTCTTTTTTTAAACATATGCTACTATTTTCGGACACAAGTGTTGCCTTTTTCAAAGTGTCCACGTCCATCCTTTTAGCTCCTCACTCATTACAGTTCCTACAGTATGTACCTTACGCTACCTGGACATATAGATAAATACACTTTAGCATGGAAATTTATGTTGTACACACACGTACGTGTGGACATAAATATATTCTCTCAAGTTTATTTATCATAAGACTCTGTACATGATGACGCACTCATACACACAAAAGCCCCATGTATTTATACACAAGGACATTCCAAGAGCCATCACATGTTGTTCCGATGCATAAAGTAAAGCTAACCTATAGGTAGCACGTGCATAGGGGGGAATCAATGACACTACATATCCACTCTAAGTTACGCTGGATTTGAGTAACACTGTAAAAGTAAAGGGGGGAAAGGTGGAGGAAAGGGAAGAAAAATTGGAAAATCCATAGTTGCGGTTCCATTAGAAAAACAAATGGTTCTATCCAAGAATAGACAATAACAAGAGGAGGAGAAGAAGAAAGGAAAAGGAAAATTGGTGGAAGTAATGCAAGTTTTACTTGGGGCCTCCATCATTCCTTACTACTACACAGAGGCGTGTAGAGCATTTAGTACTTCTCATTGACAGTATAGAGTCGGCGTAAATAATTTAGAGCTAACTTGATCGATTTCCCACAACGTCGGTCCGAATGCCCCACATGTCATATATAGTGATTCTAACACTTAAATTATTTCTCCAGAAAAAAATAAGTTGCTCCTCAAAGCCCGGACGGTTGTGGAACGACGAAGAAAACGTGAGTCCCTGGAACCCAAACCTCCTGCCTTTTCCTATCCTTTACCATGAAACACAGTCCTGGGCCAAAGCTCCGTACTCAAAGTAAACTCCCGAGCTCTGTCACCCAACAACACTCACACACACACCGAGCATACCCCAATATCTCAATAATAAACTACCTCAACGGAAAAGGAGTGGACATTTATAGGACGCATATTTCTGGAAACCATACTACTTCTTTAACTATAGAGCTCTCAGCTATATGGGAATTACTATAGCTTCCATATCTAGCACTACTCCTGCCAATGGATCTTATCCCACATGAATGTTTAGCCTTTTAGTTGTAGTGGAAATGGGGAAAATGCCATTTGTTGAATGACGGGAGAGCTAAAGCCCATATTGTGTGGACACTATTCCTTTGTACAAGGATCAAGGGCTGTATATGAGTATGTGGAAAACAAATGCATTGTAGCCATGACAAAAGCCTCACTTACATTCCCCAACATATTGCATTGTGCTTGACAATACCTGCGAAAGACGGATAGACACAAATCCTTTTGATTAAATCCAAACACACGTATCTTCCAGACACAGACGCGGAAGAGTAAAAAGTAGGAGACAAGATTTGTTACTTGGATTCCAACTCTCTCTCTCTCTTCTCTCTTGTTGTCAGGTCGGGGAACTACAGAGAGAGAGAGAGAGAGAGCGGAAAGGCTGGGGTAAAAATACGGAGAGTGTCTTTCGCTCTCCTCAAGACTTTGGAGAAGAGCAGAGTGTGAAACGCTGTCTTCCCTAAGAAGAAAGTTACCATTCATTCTCCATATTATTACATTCTTTTTTCCGCAAGGCATTTCCCTTCCCAAATTTTTTCCCCTACAGGGACAATGAAATGAGAACCTCCATGCGTTTCCTCATCTTCGTATGTATAAACTATACACCATTCCCCACCTACATTGACTGTCATTCCATCCTTTCTTTTAGAGGGAGACAGAGAGTTGAGAGACGGAGGAAAAGGGAGGATGGGGGAAAGCTTTTCATAGATACAAGGCCATCCGTCACAGAGAGTTGGCCTTTATAGTTTAACTTATATCCACCACTTCTTCTTCAACTCCACGCATTATGATTTGTTCTCTTCCTAAGTTCATACTGAGAGTCCTAATGAAAACACAATGTTCTCACTTGTATTTCCTAACTCACCATTTTTCTTACCAAACGTCACATTTCCAGGCGGTGAGGGGCTCCTTTTAATGTTTTCCCCGTCATTATACTACGGTTCAAGGAAAAGCCTGTGCTCATTTTTTTTGTATTCACCAAACTAAATGTATGAAAATCCTTCCGAAATTTCTCCTACCTTTAATTTAGAAAAGGCTTTAAAATAGCATGGATTTCTATTTTTTTATATCCTTCCACCTAAAATGGCAAATGGCGTGACTATTTGAAACATCCTGAACGAATCATAAAAAGTCGTGCTAATTTTTACAGCAGGGGCCATGAAAAGTGTTAGAACTTTGTCATAGATTTTAAACTGCCATGGAAAAAATTTCCTACTCAAAATGTCGTGTCAAAATGGCATTGACAAATACATTTTGTTTAAAATATCGGCGAAAATGACTTTGACAAATACATTTTGTTTAAAATAGGCCAAAATTTCAAAATGGCATTGACAAATACATTTTGTTACATAATAAGCAATGGGTCTGGTGTTGAGCAGTCGTGATAGAGGATTTTTTAATAAATTTCATATGAAATTATAAAAATATCACATTGAATTGTTCTTCTGTGGATGGGGTGTCAGCCAAATTCCGAGGAAACAGTAAGTACTAAGCCAGTGTCAAGTAACAGGGAATGTATCTCGCAAAGAAAAATTAGCATAAATGGGATCACCATATTGGTCTACTATACATTCAATTTGTTCATCCGAAAAAGCAAAAAAACTCTTATTCTCTTCCAGGACACTTACTCATTTACCCTATAGGGGAGTGGGGGCGCCATTTTAACAATTTAAAAGTCATGTAACTAACCAGGTACACCCTACTAATCACATGAATCAATTGGTATTCAAAATGGCGCAAAATTTCAAAATGACACTGACAAATATAAATTGGTAGTCAAAACAGCACTGAAAAATTCCCAATCAAAATGAGCCAAAATTCCCAAATAGCATTGCCAAATAAATTCACATTCCAAATCCCACTGAAAATTTGTGAATCCAAATCTCCCCAAATTCCAACTTAACAATGACAAAATGCACCATGTAAGAAAACTCAACACCCAAATAAACTCACAAATGTATCTCCTGAAAAAAACCGCAATCTCTCTCCTCCGCCACGTCTTCAACTCTCCGATTGAATTTCTCCAGCAATTTAAACTTGTCACACAATTCCTTCACTCACATTTCTTCCACTAGCACACACACCATAAAACGCATAAGTTCCCCTTATACATTTCCTACACATAATAACACAAGAGATACAAATATTTTGCCAAAGATATTTTCCAACCCACAGAAGCAACTCAATCTCCAATCATTCCCTCCAAATACAACAAGTTAAATGATCAAGTTACATTTCCAAAGAACCACTCTTCCAAAACCCCACTCTTTTCCCATCCACCAAAATCCTAACTTCTCCCCTTTTGTCTCCACTCCAGAGCAGAGCACAAATGATTTTTACCAAGAAAAACTCTCCCTTCTAATTTTCGCACGTGGAAACACAACTGGACATTAACTGACCAACGTTATAGCACACATACAGAGCCGAATCGGGGGTCACCCTGAGAACTATAATGTTGAGTGAAGAGGAAACCAAGGGAAATGAGGATGTGCATGACGCAAGTACACAAACTTTTCCCTACTCCACTCCATATATCTACATGCTCCCGTGTACTTATATCGCCACGAGTCACAATCATGTCTGAATATGTCCAAAAGAGATGGGAACAAGACAAGACAAGGAAAAGAGAAGAAAAAAAACTTTTCCACAATATTCACTTTTACCTTTCTCCCTACAAAGAGCTTAAGAATTATTACAAGTGGAATGTTCTCTCTCCAAGAGAAAAACTTACAAGGGAACAAAAGCATGTGCAAACAAGTTGATTGCTACAATCTAAAAATCCTTACTCTGGCGATATAGGAGCAGGGAAGGAGGGATCCACTCCAAATGCATAATATATTGCTAATGCTATATTGCCACTCTCTATTATCCTACACATAAATATTTCTCTACTACATATAAGTATTCCTATACCAAACTACTACTTGTTAAACTCGAGACTCCATACCAGTAAATAACATTCCCCTACATCCATTTCATACACTCATACACGCACATTTCTATAATTCACCTACATATATTTCTCACAACCATCCCTTTAATAATAACTCCCAATAAAAGCTCTCCTTCTCTATCCCCAGGAATGTTTCTCAAATGGAAGTAGTATCTAAGTAGAAAGAGAGAGAGAGAGGGGAAAAAAGCGAGCGAGAAAAAAATCTAGCAATATAAGTAATGGGTTCAAGTGGCAGTAATTCCGACTGGATTCTGTGACTACCACTATATACACCAAATACTATTTATGTACATAAGTTAAAAGAAAGAAAAAGCTCCTCAATCAAATCCAGTTAAGAGACACACCAAAACCTACTCAATACTCAAACTGCCTTGGCCTCATAAATTTAATGTGAGTACTTCTCTCTCTCTCTCTCTCTCTCTCTCCTCCGTCGTACATGACACTCCCCAATATTCACCAACAACCACAAAATATGTATTTACCTTGAAAATATTCTTCCCTCATGTATTTTCTTTCTTTATCTCTCTCTCTCTCTCTCTCCTCTGACTTTTTTCCCTTTGACACTCACAGTCCAATCCTTTTATGTAGGAAATAAAACAACTGACCATGTCATACAAAAAAGTATTTATTTTCCCTTTCCACTACAGCCCAACGTTATACACACCAGTTCATAGTCTCATGGCCCGTGGGTTACATATAACGAAAGATTTGTGTGTCCTCAAATGAAACACCACCACTCCGACTTTCTCTATGAAATTTAGTCTCTCTCGTAGATGTCTTCCAATAGAATCATTGTCTCACAAAAAGGATACTTCTCTCTATATAAAAACTTCACTCTCTTTCCAGACACTCGCATTTATGTATCTATCTAGAAAGGAATGATACCCCGAGTCAATTGTATTTTAGCTGGGTTGAAGGCAAGGGAAAATGCGCAATGGCATGGAGGAAATGGTCGGAAGGAGGGAAAAATTTCCAGGCTCAACAAAATATTTAGGTATTCTTCCAAATGTGGCTTCATATATTCTCAATGCAAGGAGGACTTCTTCTCCTTCAATTCATTTTTAAATAGTCTTTACATAATTAATATCTATATCTCTCTTTCTCTCTCTCTCTCTCTCTCTCTTTCACTCTCTCACCCCACGTTTTTTTTCCTATAAGAAAAACCCAGGGAGTACTGCAATTGAAATAGTAGGGGAACTACTCGAGAAAATACTCTTGCTACACTTGAGAAAAACCAAGTGCTTCAACTAAATCTACTACATAAAGGCTTCTCTCTAGACTCTTTTTCCATTCTTGAAATTTTTTCTTTCATTCCTGGGATTTCTTCTGGACTTTCTCTCTCTCTCTCTCTCTCTCTCGCTCTATCTCCCTATATTTTACATGTACTCTTATATATATTTAATGCTTATAGATACTTGGAAACGTATGTATTGTTATGTCAAATAGCTCCTATAATGTTACAAGTTTGTTTTCACTTTGAGTGTGGGGCATCCTTTCTCTTCCCCAGACTTTTTTCCCTACACGTACATAGATTTCCTTCAAATTGTATCCGTATAGTTTCAGCCTGGTTTTTAAGTACATGACTCTCTATAGAGTTAGTTACGTCATAGAACTGACCCCCCGACTCAAAGTTCTGGTATAGGGTGGAAAAAAGATTTATGTCTTATATGGAACTTCTTCCCTATGTACGTTAATGGAGGGGAAAAGTAAATACTATAGGGGAAAGTAGGAGTAGAAAACTACAGCTTTTTTCCCTTCTCCTGACTTCTGTGACTTGATTCGAATTCGCAATGCATAGCATTAGCCTTGGCTCTCTCTCTCTCTCTGAGAGAGATGGTCACTAAAAAACCAATGGCTATCTGGAGGGACCTTAGCATACACGCTCGGGTTATATACATAATGTACGTAGAACTTCCTACACGTTGAAGAATCCTCAGAACATTGACGTGTACATATTCCACGTAACTTTCACACAACTTTCTCTCTTGGCCATGGTTGCATTTTTTCTCTCTCCTCCTCCTCCTTCCTTGTCATAGGAAAGGAGTCCTTATAGTTTGATGTTTTTTTTAGTAAGTATCAAGAAATATTATTGATAGACTTGTTTTTATTCACATAAGATACAAGAGGGGACAGTATTGCGTGAACTCACGGGAGAAAATAGTTGGGAACAAAAAACTTTCCTACTTCTGCTCTACTATATATTTGACTCACCATACGGTTTCTCACGTTGCTTAATCACACGCCAAGAGAGATGGATACCTTCAAGGGAATGACGCATGAATGTTTCTATTACTATCGAGTCGTCCCAACTATATTTCACTCTTCTCATGTC
>JAQFXU010001491.1:0-28599 GCA_034693705.1 Spatulosminthurus flaviceps | reverse complement strand
CCAGGTGGGGGTATGCGTGTGGGAATTTTTTCATTATTTTTCCCGGACCTAACTAAGTACCCCCTACAAGAAAAAAACTATTTTTGGCAGTTTACTTGCCATAGGGTAAAGTCGTTGTTGGTCCTGGAAATACAAGCTCTTATGTATCTATACACATGTCTGGACTTTGCCCCGTCTTAGCCGTTTCACGTTTCTCACTTGACTGGCAAAAGAACCAGCGCGTGCTGATTCAGTAGGTCCTAGTTGCAAGGTGCAAACAACATACAGGGAGTATTTTAAGGAAGTTGAGTGGGGTACTACGTATTTTCATACCCTTGCTGACCTCTCCATGCGAGTTTATGCGCTGCATTAGAGAATTTGTAACTGATCAATCTTCTGCCTATGAATTGTTGTGCACACATACAAAATGGTGCAAACATTGGGGTGCAATGGCTGACAGATAAACCAAAGTTGGGTAATTACATGAATGGAAAAATGAGGTTAACCAACTTGAAGGTCTACGGTTTCTCCATCATTCAATCCGTACGAAATTGTCCAGTTGGTTTACCATAAAGTTTGCCTTTATCGATACTTTCAGGAGAAGCCGAGTAGGTTCTTTTGCTTCTTGATTCCTGAAGACACAACTTGTCATCATTACTCAACACAGTCCTTATGTTTTGTTTGAAAAATAATGAATAATGAGGCTCTTAGTTGCTCGTGAAAAGCACGAGGAAGCTTCCAAAGGATTTGGTTAATGACGTAGACCTCGTTCGTAGGGTTGCATTGTGATAATTCACGGGAGTAATCAATTTCATTGAGCTCTCGAGAAAAGACTGAGAGGGACCGTACAGAAGGAATCAGGAACACGTGAATAATGCTGCTCTGTGATTCGGAAATTCGTAGTTGTGGCTCCTATAGTGACTCTTCAGAGTAGTGTTCACGCATAGGCAAGCATGCATTACAATCAGCATAAACCATTTACAGACAAAGTAATGCTCAAGAAGTTGATGGTTGCTTTTAACAAGCATTACATAGTACATTAGATTAAAGGAGCGGGCTCATGCAGTGCTCAGGCAACTAAAATCCGCTTTTGATCTTTCCTCTTTAAGAGGCTTCAATCCGCTTTATTCCTCTTTCCGCTACCATGCATTATTTATATTTGGCATTACTCCACGTGCAGATACACTCTGCTCTTCAGACGGCACATTTCTAAATAGATGCCGTTTCACAACCATTTCAATCTTCTACTATGCAAGTATATTATGATATCCACATTTTCTTATCACCTTTTGCATTTATCAGTTCCAGAAAATTGACCATAGACAATCCAACATTATTCCTTTTTTTCTCCACTTCACGTGAGATTTGTATGCAACTTTGACATAATTTCCTAAATTCAGTTAGTACTATTAATGACGTATTGCAAAGGCTTCTAGCATGACACTTCGATTGAGGTTCCTAGATTAAAATGCAGATTTTTCAGATTCTGTGGAATTGTAGAGAAACTTGGAGTATGTAACCGGCGAAATAAAGAAAAATGAAATAAGGCAGATATAACTGTTGATTCACTTATTGCTAGCAGCATTGAAATGTGGAGAACATTTGCGTTTGTTGGTTGAAATACTGAAAGTAGCTGCAAACGGAGGAGATGAAAGAAATGAAATCCTGTCAAATATAATGAATAATAAAGGAATGAGGACTGTTAAATCATAAAACCAGTGCAACTTTCATGAGAACTCTTCCCCTTTTTCTTGCGTAGGGTAGTCTGGTAGTGTAGAACGAGGCATTCAGCTCTACTTCCGATCATTTTCTCTCCTGTTTCTCTTCTCCGTTTCCATTGAATTTCCTCGCTGTACAACAAGCACCAGGAGCACAGAGGAGGTCCTGACGTATGTCTCTTGTTCAGAGTTCGTTGCCATTATTCCTACCTTTTGGATTTAACATGTTTTTTTTATGCTGACATGTTTTCAATACCTCTTCCGCTCCCTATTTCTAAACTTTCCCTAACCCTTCATGCAAAGACTCATGAGTTATATAAGCTTCTTGCACTTGTAAATATTGATGAGTCGATTTATTTTCTCTTTAAACACTTGTCTCCTTTTCAATAATCTCTTTTACCGATCCTCTGCCATCCGAGCTATTCTTCAAGTAGAAACACCTACTCAGGCTGTTTTTTCCCAATTTTTTCTCTTGCATTTGCATTCAATTTACAAGCAATTTTTAACAGTGGAACTGGTTGAACAGGCAATACTTACGGAGAACACGAGGATGCAGGTCGAATGATGAACGGTGGGCAAAAACTTTCTACGTCAAAAACGTGGAAGAAGGCTAAAGAAAGTATGACGGGGAATGTGTGCATGAGAGCATAAAAATAAAGTAAAAAGCATGGGCGCACTACTGGTTGGCAAGTGTATACATTGTGCGGAGACGAGCAGCCAGAGGAAAGGGAAAAACTTTGGCTCTCTCATCGCAAAGTCGTCAGAGAGAGCGAGAGAGAGAGAAGGCTTGTGTTACAATGTGAATAAATAAAATTTCTGAATAAAATTCACATTGAACTTCCTATGAGACTTCCTTGCATTTGTTAGCTTTGGCACTCAGCGTTTTATATCTTTTGGTGCAGTCAACTCTGATTCCCTCACTGTGCCGAAGGCACTGAGGGGTATTGAATTACTTCTGTATTGCAACTCCATCATTTTGAAAGAGTAAATAATATTTCGTGTAACAAATAGTAGACCCCAGTGCGGAGATCCTTTCCTCTCCACTCAATCCAAGAATCTGCGTATACTTACGCTCTGCCACATTGAGCAACTCCTCAAACTTTCCGCCTTTCTTCCTTCGCCATCCGAGGGACTTGTGACATTCTTCCCACTATTTTCTACTTCCATGATTATATATTTAAAGGCAATCAGCCACTTCATATCATTGAAACTTATATTGCCCTCTGGCATGAACGTATCTTGCATGTCCATTCCTCTTGCCAGTAAATATCTTTGTCAGAATATTTTGCCTCGGCCTTATGGAGGAACTTCCCTTGTTTTATCCCACAATTAATTCTTTGCCCAGTTTGATGAGAAGTGGCCACTACACCGGCTGTGATGACACTGCAACGTAGGTATAAGATGGGAAGTGAAGTTACTCGAGCAGTAACTCCATTAACTGCTTGTGGTTGGGTAACAGTTAGTGTCTACAGTTTGTTAGCTTCTATAATATTAAAATATATACCAAAATTTATACGTTTGCAGTAATCAATATATGTGAGCATATAATCTATACATTTACTTAGTAGTAAGCGTTTGCTAAGGTAACATTGATTGAAGGAGTGTGAGAAGCTATAGATTTCATTTTGGAGACATGATTACAGGTCGCTAGGTCGTATGTGCATAGGAAAGAATGAAGTTACGGAGGAGACAGACGATGCAGTCACAGTCACAGTGTGATATGCCTGTGAAAGTGTGGCTTCAACACAGACTGTCTGTGTAGGATGACACGCGAAACCAAGTAAATGGGGTTCATTAGTGAGGCTAATATCACAGCTCATGCTATCACATATGCACAACCAATGTCCTTCATCCCATCTCACATGTCACTGGCTCCGCTATCCCGTATCCATATGTACTTACTTGCTCTCTGAAACATTGAAAAATATGTGAACACCCAACTGGTTTTTATTAGCTTTATCCGAATCATGCTCACAATCTAATTCCTTTCCACATCTTGCCTCTCTCCTGCAGAGTGCGTTTAATGATTTTTACATTCTACACGCGTATTGTCAAAGACATGAGTTTGAGTTGAGTTGCTGGAGGAGTGCTGAAGCAGGGTGTCGGAACGAAGAGTAAATGTTTAGGGAATTGGAATTTGGATTCTTCTGTTCACAACTCAATAGGGCACGGGAGGAGACATCACCACTGAATGGAGTGTATATAAATGTGTAGGACGGATGCAACAAAAAGATGAATTTTAGTTTTCTATTGACTTTCCAAAGAGCTCAACACGATGTCGTCCTGACCTGTGCACCTTCATGCAAAGCTAGTTAGACATATATAATAAATTATATACATATTTACACTCCGATTCTCCGATTGCAACCCAAACACAACCTTAATTTACAGGTCGCTCCTGCACAATCGCAGTATCCCCTGAAAACAATACTATGCTCCAACATTTCATCGGTAATTATTGTGTAGATGCATCATGAGATGAGGATGAGAGATGTAAGTAAAAAAAAAAGACAAACACTTGGTGGGTTAAAACCTTTGTAAATTATCGCCGAATTATCAAAGATATTCCTTCTGGGAACTTTATCTTTATCTTGGTATATTCTTACTCGTGTTTTCATGTATCGAGCATAATTTTTATTACAATTTTTGCAACCATGTAGAAAATAGAGTCAGTGATTTTTTCACTGGTATACTGGCTTGTAATTTTAACTAGGTTCTAAAAGGCGTTATGTACTTCGACTTTAATCAACAAATATGTGGGAGTTAAAATTAAAAATCATCATATTAAAATAGCTGGATTATATGAGTTAATTTTTAATTATTTATGGATTTTAAAAATTTATGGATTATAGTTGATTATACTTATGAACTAAAGTTATATATCTAGATTGGCAGAAAAGAAATGATTACGTACATGGAGTCAGGAAGTGAGAATCAAATAGGAAGTAAATCTAAGCACATTATTGTTACTACTAATGATTAGAAGTAATTATCCATTTCTGACTTATTGTTTGTATTATGTGCAAAATGCATATAATTATGTATGCACACTGTAATTTCATTAGGATATACGAATGTGTACAATGGATTATGCAGGACCTACAACTGGAAAATAATAAAAGCGTGGTCGCAGTGGGGAAGTGAAGGAAGGAAAAATGAGTAAGGACATATGATAGATGTTCGGAGAAAGTGTATGCGAGAAATGGTGCATATGCGGAGATATTAGTGGAAATGAAGCGAGGACGTTCGGGGTTGGATGCTGGTCGAGAGGAGAAACTAGTGGGTTGCCAGATGCCGAGATGGAGCTGTAGTGGTGGCCTCAAATGCAACCACGGATTGGTTGGAAGGGCTAACCACGGACGGGAGGATTGGCTGGCCGGGGAACAGGGTCAGAAGAGATGCCAAGCCGAACCAACGAAGATTTCCGAGGCTAGCCTTGCTTGGTCGGCCTCAAATCCCCCAAGTCTAAATTGTATCCCGTAGAACTCAAAGCTACAAAAACACGGCGATCCCAAACTCTCCACAGCCTTCCTTTCTCCTCTTTTCCCGGCCCTTTCTCCTCAGACTTTCCTTCCCTTTCCCCACACTTTCTCTTTGAATCTTATCCACACAATTCCCAAAAATTCAGGAAGATGAGCATTGCGACGCCGTCATCTTTCCATGCATACAGCTTTCTCCATCATGTATCCTATAATTCAAACCAAACCTTTTTTCTTTATTTTATTTGTATTTTACAAAATTTTATTCGATGTTACTAATTATTATTAATCTTATATGCAGAAAATAGCTTGCGCAAAAGCAAAATATACAATTTAAACTTTCTCAACAAATAGAATTTTTACAGAAGTAATAAATTCGTAAAATAAACGTTTGGGTGGGTAATATGATACAGTTACAGTGCATACCACTTATATAAGAAAGAGGTAGAGTCGGAATTGGAGTTGTCGGCTGGTTGGGTCTGGGAATGTCGTGGGCAACATAGTATAGCCGAAGAACCCGCCTTCTTGCAACCGCCTGCCCTCAAACGCAACCACTACGTTCATCAACCCCCAAAGACCGAAGACGAGACCGAAGCAACTTTTCTTCTTCGCTTTCTTCTTCTGCAAGGAGAGTACGTGGTGGATGCTACCGCATATACCGCCTTTCCATGGGAAGGCTTGTGGGTCGTGCATACATACTCTGTGCATTTCATACCAATCCTCGAGGGATAGCTTGTTTCACGTCCCACTATACACACTATATCCTTCCACCGTCTCCTCGTTCTATGTATGTGAATATATAAAAGCGGCCCACTCCACGTACCTCTCTCCTCGATCTCGGCAATGTGGCTATGGTTTGGGCTCTGTATGTAATATACTTTGAAGGCTTCGGTTTGGAGGTGGTTATAATGTATAATGTATTATGGTCCATGGATTGGCAGAGTTTTTTGGCTGCACACAAGAGTACAAGGCTATATAGTTTGCTTGGTGAGACGCATCATGAGGAAAAAGTTTGCGCCCCACAAGACGACTTTTTTTCACACCCCAAAAACATCCCTCTTCGGCTTCCACCAAAATTACTGCGTCCAAAAAGTGGTCTCCCTATGTCAATCTCTTTCTGTGGTCCGGACGCTCCGAACCTCTTCACTTCACTACCACTTTTTTATATCTCTCTCTACTCAAATCAACCAACAAGCCCATGCATTCCTGGCCTACCAAAACCAAAACCGGAGACAGACCGGAAATCTTCTCACCTCTTCTTCTGTCCATCCTCCAAGTACAGGAGCATTTGAATGGCTCTTAAAAAGTGATTTCCCCTCGTTTTTATTACAGTATTCATTTTCTATTTACCTGGAGTGAAATGGTGAAAAGAAAATTTTTTTTTTGACAAATTATTTGAGTCTCACAGTGCCCCAATTGTCATTCCCTATCTATCATTCATGTTCATCGACCGTCGAATCCGAAGACGAACATATTTATTATCAGTGATTTTGGTTTTGCACCAATATAGTTTAGATTAATTTACTTAACGTCGAATTTACTTAGAGTCGGATCAATTGTTGGACTCCCCTAGTGTAACATTTTTCCAACAAGCATGGTGGGCAACGCAGGATTTTTTTCCATGACTTTGCCTCCGGTAAGAAAATTATTTTTGAATGCTCTACTTCTTTTACCACAAAAAATTCAAATAAGACTGCAATTAGTTGGTTGAATCATAGTAACTACATGATTAAACAAATATCCGGTATTTCTGACAAAACAACCTTGCAACTTTAATTGCCTAAATACAAACTTAGAAATAGGGCAGAATGTAAAAATGGATTTTCTGTGTAAAGTAAGTAGGGATCTGTAAAACAATTTTCAAATATATCCCTATGTTGCTCAAATCATTAGTCTATTTCCACAAATCTTCAAAAGTTCTAACGTAAAAGTTTATCCCAGTTGTAGTGTGAGATAAATATGATAATGGATAATATGGTCGGCTAAAGTGCAAAAGTGGCTATACGCAGAAATCGCTTATAGAGGATTTAGCATGCACTACTACCCATAAGTGACTTCTGCGTATAGCCCCTTTTGAACTTTATCCGACGATATGTCAAATTAAATGTCAATGGACGATGCATGGATCAAGTATTAAATCCTTTAATCAGAAGTTAGCTTATCAGTATAGGAATAGAAAGTGAGTACTTTACGAGTACCTTAAATTAAGTAAGAGCTGAGCTGGCACAGTTGTAGCATGTATGATTGTGCACAACCGTTTTTCGGAACATGAGAAGGGCCAGCAGTGGGGCTACGCAGAGTGAGATTGATGAGAAGAAGAAGGGCATACGGTCTGCTCCATAAATAAGCGTAGGTTCTGCGAGGGGAGATTCATAAAATGAAAAGCTCGAGTTTTGTTGGAGTTGACATGGAGATGCAGAACTAGTTGGGAAGCCATATGGAGAGGAATCAACCCCATTGAGCTGCTGTGAGCATAAATAAACTATGAAATAGAATGAACGAATGAGGAGGGGTGATGACAATAATCTTACACGTAACCTATTCACACCCGGTGCAAACACATGCACTGCATTGCCTATCATTCAGCCCCGATTCTATTCTGCCTCTCAAGGGTCACACTAATGAATCCTGTGTTTGCAACTAAAACTCAATCGGCATTGACAGTCAGGGAGCACGCATGTAGATTTGGTCGTTCATTTGTTTTGGTCGCTTTTTAGGAGAATAGGCAAGGCAGAAGCCAACATTAGCAAGCGCAAGTATTTCTCATTCGTACTTATTTACTTCATAGGTAACGAGGCAAGAAAGAGTATATATGAACATAAACAAAGGAGAATAGTGAAACGTTATTGCAGTCCATACCTATATTAGTAAGTAGATGCATGCCTCGGAAGATTCGAGGGGAAATTAATGTGAACTGTGTGATCCTGACAATGTGCAGATAATGACAGAGCGCTTGTTAACCGAAATGATGACAGAAGCTCCCGGTGGGGAATTAGTTCGGACGGGGAGTCCGAACCTCATATGCACTGTTCTTCCCCTCCATTGGCGCTCGAATAAAACACTCCCAGTTGCCTTCAAGGTATTCTTTAATTTTATAAACTATAAATACATAAATTAATTCATGATACAGTTTATTAGTAGCCAACTCAAATGTAGTAGTTTAGTATTGCATTAATTTCAATTATTATCATTAGATACTAGCTATAGGTAAGAACGACATGCTCTGCTTTTTACGTACAAAACTTTGTAGCAATAATGGTTATAATATGCTTGAAATACTGCCTAATTTAGCTGAGAGAGAAGTTACTCTAGGTAGATACAGTGCAGTGGCAAAAGTATAAATAATCGTTGGTTCAGGTAATTTGTTTGGGAGATGTGCTCGACGGGACTCTGGTCACGGTGAGAGCGGGGAACGATGACAATTTCTGTGGAGAGCTGCGGAACGCTACGGCAATCATGAAAAATCAGATAGCAAAATTCAATGACCTTCGCTTCGTCGGACGATCTGGTCGTGGTAAGTGTAAGTAATTTTGTTTATTTATGGTCGGCTTTCTTGAATGATCCTCAGATCCTTTGATTCCTTCGATTCCTGCATCTTTCGTAATACCCCCATTGCCTCCAATTATTGTAACAAGAATCAACCATTCTTGGTTTTTAGTGATTGTCTTCTTTCGAGCTAATTACCCCAATTTTCCTATGTTTCCAGGGAAAAGTTTTACTTTGACAATCACACTCGGAACGAGTCCCCCACAGGTAACCACGTACAATAAAGCGATCAAAGTGACCGTGGATGGACCCCGGGAACCTCGATCCAAAACCCGTAAGTGACCACTACATTGGTTTCTGCTCTCGCTCCTACACCCACTATTTCCTCTCACAGTTAACCCACAAAACCAGAAACAAGCGACCCTGCCTCATGCAATAATATTTTCTTCCAATTGTTTCCCAATCATTTTCCACCTTTCCTCCCTTGAATCGTTGAAACATTCCTTGACGATTGAAAAGAAAGGCTCGAATAAGAAAAAAATTACTCAGTGCTATGTCTATGTGTCATAAGTGCAACCAGAAATAGAATGAGGGAATGATGCTATTTTTATTTCCCTCACTTCGGTTAAGATTGTTTTCAGTTACCGTTCCTTTTAACTTACGATGAGGATGAGTTTTACTTTTATGTCCGTCATAAAAGCTAGACCTCAATATTCGGTCTACCCACACACATCACATATCTTGGTTTCCAATCTCGAACCGCTGGAGACCTTTATGTCCTTCCCATCCGTCCTCCAACAGCAAGAAAACATTTTTCCTGAAACAAAATCAAGCCATTTCATATTTAAACATCAATCTCTCTGCTCTGGTTATTTCCCCTGCATACAAAACTGGATTGCTGACCACGACTTATTGGCAACTTCAGGATAAGAAAATGAGTATACATTTGTACTTAACATACTTATCCACACAGACAATTATTTTCGTGAAAAGTTTTCTTTTTGTCGTTGCAAGGGACCCGTCATCTTAGCACACAGCATAGTAGAATATAAGAAGAAATTGGTGACGACATGCTATTTAGCTGTTGGAAACTCTGTTACAGGTTATGGTATTAGTTTACTTAAGTAGCCGCACAGCAACAAACGATTGCAAATCGTCGGTTTTAAAAAGGAGCATTCATCTGAAAAGTATACGTGCAAAAAGGGGCTAAATAGGGCAGACGCTTAGTTTAAAATGAGCCAAGTCTATGTTCGTAAGTATGTATGAGTAGCCACAGCAGCGGGAGAGAAAATAGCCCCTTTTTGCTTTAGAAGTTGAAGCGGACTGACTTAGAAATTCAATGCATTAGCCCTTCTTGGAGACTTGTAGATATCTACTGTATGAATCTGTCCGTCGAAATCTAGGTTCCTGTTTACGACAGGCTCAGTTCACAGTGGGAATTGATAACCGAGTTGATATGTCATGGACATAAAGAAAAAACGTGGGGGCTGAAGTGCAGGACATAGAGAGGACCATAAAACGTTTCAAGTTGTTCATCCTTACTAATACTTTATCCCTCAGTTTAGGATTTATTTGGAAGCTCAGCAGAAGATCCGTCAGTACATCAACATCATAACTTCGTTCGCACAGAAATTCTCCGCTTTACGGTGATTCTACAGACATACTTTTAGAGGATCCCGTTTTTAGTTTTTACGACTCTGCGGCCTTAACCAATTTTACCACCGATCCCGCTGTCTAAGATTTCCCAAATTGTAGGTATGTACATATAACACGGATTTGTAAGAGTGTGAGTATTTTTGAAGCTTAAAGAAATAATTTAATTGCGGGAAATATGGACTCGATCTTTTTAAGAAGCGGTGTCCAATGATCAGTTTTAATCTGGAGATGAGTTGGATGATTCAGTGGTGAATAAACGAAACTGCCTAGACAAGCATCTGCATGAGGAGAAAGTTAGATCTATATGAATTTTATACGCACATTCTTTGTTCATATGGGACCTCGTACATTTGTGTCCAAAAGGAGCTTGAAATCTTGAATGAAATCTAGTCCTATCATGTATTTAAGGAGAGTACATGGGTTGCTTAGTGAAATGAGTTGCAAAGAAGCTGAATGTATGCTGTTAATTCACAACAGATGATTTGGCAGGTCACGGAGGACCGTTCTCGCCATTTGGATTTGGCCCAAGACCTTTACTACCGCCGAACTTCCCGGGAGTTGGAGCTTTAGACCCTCTCAGATCTCACGAATCATTTAAACTTCCTCTTGGTAAGTGACATTTGGATCATTTTCAGCATCATTACCTGACAACATTTAATGACATTTAAACGACACTCACCCTCCATCGCCACTGCAAGTCGTTGAAATACCTCCCTCCTACTTCACGTCCTGCTTGCTCCTCTGTTGTCTGTAATGAATCAGCGCACCATGCCAATCGAGCTCACTCGGCTTTATGAGGCTAAACACGTGCATTCAAGGCATTATTGGTATAATATCAAGTGAACCGTTGTCAGAGACCTTTTCGTTGATTCCACGCACTCAAGGCTGGCGTTTGAGTCAGATATTTAGAAGTATGTAAATCTTTTCAAGTACCTTGCAGAGCATAAATAAAGAACGGTTAGGTTAATTGTTGACAAGATTAAGGAACGAGGAAGTAGAATTTGAAGGTGGCAAATACTAACCATCTAAGTAAACAAAACAAATGGTTAGTAAAAGAGCGTCATAGTACTCTTAGTTCGCAGAGTAAGTGGAATGGAAAATTGGTTCAGTTTGAGTGAAGCCTCGACTTCCTCTCCTTTGAAATCCTTTCCTGCTCTCTCTATAAACCCCATTCACATTTCTTCGCCCCAAACCTCTAGGTCTGATGTATCCGCTTCCCCCATTGCTCAGAAAATTCCCAGTGTTTTCCACTCTGAAATCTAACACTTTTACGTTACTGAATAACTATTTAAACCTGATGATTTACCTTTTTGAGGTCTAAGTCCGCATGACTGGCCATTAGCTTTATCTCGTGGAGGTCCACCGAACGGCTACCCGTCGTATCTTCAGTCACTAGCATCTGCATCGGCTGCCGCGGCAGCGGCCGCAGCCGCGGTCCAGCAACCCTCTCATTGCAACCCTATGCTTCTTCACAGTCCTCTGAGTACGTCTTCAGATCTCCACCATCATCCTCATCATTCACCTCCGCCCCTGGCAAAACGCAGTGCCTCCAGCGGCTCCATCACCCCACCCCTAAAGAGTCCAGAGCTCTTAAAGGATCAGTTGAGTCTTGGTTTCCGAACAGTTCCCACAAGTCTGTCAGAGTTAACCTTCGACTTGTCCAAGCATCCCTCGTTATGGGCGTCGTCTGCGTTCACCAGTTTAGGTGGACCGCCAGTAGTGTCAGGAAATAATAATTCGAGTAATAATAATAACAATAACATTTCGAGTAATGGTAGTAGTGGTTCCGGAAATAGCGTCCACAGTAGTCATAACAACGGGACAAATCTGCAGAGCAATGGCAGTAGCGGCGGTCGAACTGGAAGTGGGTCTTACCTAGGCCCACCACTTCTACCACACCCGCTCCTCTACACTCACCTTTGTAACAATGCTTGGATGACCAATGAAATCCACAACGTAATGACGAAGCTTCAGCATCATCAAATACAACAGCAACAGCTTGGACTGCGAAACAGCCCAAGTCCCCCGTCACTCTCTCCCTCCATTTCTTCTCTAATCTCTAGTCAGAGCCCGTCAATGATCTCATTGACAAAGAAGAGACACTTGATTGATGAGTTACGAGGAAATAAAAGTCCAGCGGTAGGTGACACCAGCTCGCTTAAGAATAGTGTGATGCCTGGAGACGGTTCTGTTTTGAATGCTGGTGTTGGGAAACGAGAACTCTCGCCCACTCCCCATTCTCCCCCGACGAAGAAATCCAGATCTAGCGAAGGGAAGAGTGCAGAAGTGTGGAGGCCCTATTAATTTATTTTTTTCATCGCTACCAGGCACATGGAATTATTTTGCTTTCTGCTCCGGCTAATTGTTAACCATAAATGGAATTTTGTAACCAAACACAACTTAATTACCCTGAATAAATCGTCTACACGTATATGAGTCCGTTGCCGCTTTACAATGACCCACCCAGCAGCGACTTTTCGCATCTCACTACAAGCGCATTAAACTCACATGTACTTACTTCCGGAGGGTCAGAGACGCATGTTTCAATATACTGACAAACTCTTTCCCATCTGAAATATAATTAACTAAAAAATTACTGGTTTTTCCCCTCCTTATATAAACTTAATTAACTATCATTTGCCGACAAGTTGTGGAAAACCCCAGTTGAAACATGCTGTAATATAGTAGACTCTTTGCATACATTCATTGTTGAAATGAGGTGTCTTAACCGTTATTTTACTGTGGTAGTTGCCAATATGATCTAGCAAGCAGACATACAAGTAAACTTAAAAATAGCTAACATCATATGGAAATACATTTGGTAAGTGAGGTCTCTTGGTGACATTTGCAGCTACTTAAGCATCCGACATAACTGCGTATCAAGTAACTGCACTTGTATAGTAAAACTGGCTGTTTTTATCATTTTCACTTGTTAATATTTAGCAACTCCTTGAAGCGGACTAAATGTCTCCCATTACATCGGTCAACACTGTATGCAAGCGTATGTCTTAAGTTCATGTCGAATCAGGAATTCAGGGATAGCGAGTGAGTAACTAATACTACTAAGCAAAACTTTCCCCCACCGTTTGTTGACTATTGCGAGCGAAAAGCGGGCTAAAAATTGGAATTATGAAGGAAGTATCCGCTGTGAGATATTTCTCGTGACGTGGATGTGTCACACTATTGTGACTGAACAACGAAAAAAGCTTGTTAAGAAACAACGATGATTCAGTTTTCTCGCTCTAGCAGATTTGATTTAAGACGAAAATTTGCATCCCAATGAGTTATAAACTACTGAAGCTCGAGCCGAATATGAAGGCGGAAGTGAGTGAAGAGGAATCCATTGCAAAAAAGGAAATCAAAAAAGGAGAGGAAATACAAGTGAATATTTTCTCCTCATCAATCCCTCGCGCCTTGATGACACGGTCGTTTACCCGACAGTCTACAGCCCACCCACCCCATTCGCAAACCCATCTCACAAATCACCTCGTATTAATTTACAACAACTTACAATCATTCCTTGCATGCCTCAAGTTAATGTATTTTCTGTAACTTCCATTGGTGAACATCAAAATTAGAGAGAATTTTGAAAGACGCAGTTGATGATGAGAGTTTGTCGAGAAAATGGAGAGAAGTGAGGAAGAAGCTGAGAAGAAAGAAAGGAAAGAATGCTGATATGGATTTTTGCTTCTGATTTATTTGTCTCATCAGTGGAACGGGGGGCGGAAGAGAACACAGAGAGACATACGCGGGACTCGCAGGAGACATTATCGTCCTTCACAGAGTCAACACTCTGCAGTCGCACTGTCTTTCAGTCCGCATCAGAATAACCCATTCATTCATTGCCTGCTCATTAACCAGCAAAGCTAAAACACGAAGTACAATCACCAAGCATCCAGGGATCTCTCACAACTTTCGTGCCCTCGATCTAAGTTGTTTCTTCCGTATTCTGCATCAGTTCACCTCTCTGACAATGGGACATATGTTCATGTAACACTCGGATTTTAACGAGTAAGTACTCGTTCGAAAGCTCTTTTTGAGCTCTTTTAAATGAGCATTCCATTTTTCTGCGTGGGCCTTGGTTTGGCCGCAATTTGGTAGGCAATAATTGAAAGTTGACAGTTTGAATTTATCACAAATTCCCTTGAATCCAACATGGGAAGAGAAAGCTTAAAATGGGCTTTCAAAATCAGTATTGTTCATCGTCCTGCCGTAACATATCACAAAGTTATAGGGGATCAACATGTTTGGGATTTGTCAAATTTCAAGCATTGTCCACCAAATTGCGATCAAACCAAGACCCACGCAGAAAAATGGAATACTCATTTAAGAGCTTTCGAACGAGTCCTATTACTCGTTAAAATTCAAGGTTACATATATGTAAATATGTCCCATTGTGAGAAAGAAGCCTCGTTTAATAGCGAGTTTTCGTTACACTTTAAAGCATGCTTATCACTCGTTTTTCTCTTAAAATGAACAAGCAATTGAAACACTAGCGCGCTGGTTAAAGAATACACAGTTGAATTATGGATTTGACAAAAACATTTACCGACTATACATTTTCTCGCAGATACAAGGAAAACTAACTTGTTGTTGCAAACGGATTCCGTGCTTTCCAGATTTTCATTCGACTGTGGAAAAAGGAATACTCCGACCCTCTACCCTCTTGTTTTTCCGCTACTTGATTAGCTCCGATATGTCTCTGACACTTTGCTTATGTTCACTTATTCAGACGTCAATGAAAGAGTGGTGGGTAAATTTTTCACCTCTCATTTCCATCACTGCTTAATGCCTCGTTTCCCCCTCACTCCTGCTACCAAGATTTCTAGAAGCCGTCAATTTTGCCAGCATGCGATAGGTGTTTTTGAATTCGTCCAGCGTCTAACTGCACACAGATGACTGCTCGACAAAGAATTTAATGCAACGAAAAAATATTTATCTTTGTCTAAAAACGCAGGTTAAAGAATAGAGTGTGTGGGCAAAACTTGATTGGGGCGAACGTCTCCAACAAGCATAGAGTCATTGAGAAGGGAAATGAGCATCAACTTAATT
Source organism: Spatulosminthurus flaviceps (assembly GCA_034693705.1). Classification (NCBI taxonomy): domain Eukaryota; kingdom Metazoa; phylum Arthropoda; class Collembola; order Symphypleona; family Sminthuridae; genus Spatulosminthurus; species Spatulosminthurus flaviceps. The sequence continues at coordinate 13,229 of JAQFXU010001491.1, read as the reverse complement.
TCCTTGATTGTCCCGTGAGAGTGAAATTTAATTCGAACCAATTTTTCCTTGTAATCGCTTGATTTGTCCTCACTAAAGGAAGCGTAACGGTTGGCCCAACAAACAGTATGTTCCTTTCAGGCATTACAGGCTTGCAAATCCGTCTCTAAATTAGGCACGGAGATGAAGAACGGAACTTCTCTTGTTCATTTGCGATCTCCTTCACTCTGCAGTCTCATCCGCATACATTTGGCAGAGGGAACATACAGGTAAATGGTCAAATGTTGCTTACGTAGCTGAAGTCATAATACCGGATTAAATCAGAAGTGAAGGAAGAAATCACCTCAAAATAGTAAACTAATAGTTCCCTGACATTTACGAAATTGTATACAGTTACAGACCCTACGTATCCCTACTACTTTAACTGTAATCATATCCTTGAAATTTTAAACTAGCATTTTCCTCAATAATAATCCAATTCTGATGAAATTTGTGTTTTCCTCGAGTTATCCAGGCATTCCTTTACAGAAATTTTTCCAAATCCATCAATGGTTTATCGGAGTTTTTGCTGAATATCTATGCTTTCGATGAATGACCGTACTCATCCTCAGGCTATCTAAAGAACAATGGCATGGAATTTCGTCACTATAGGTGCCTTAATTTCTTCTTGTGATTCCTGTGCACTGTAGAATCTAACAGTGGAAAGGAAATAATTCCTAATTCAATTGTGAAAGCATTGTTTCATGGTGAAACTTTAACACCTCATCTACGTGAGCAAAGGTTTACTCGAACTATATATAAAGACTTTAATTGTCACTGCTTCCCAATGGAGGTAGCCAAACTCACTCAGCATTATACAATTTTAATAGAAAGGAATTACTGTAGTAATTGTTCATGCTTAACTTTTTATGTGTAAATGATGTTTGATGATGACGAATGCATCATGTTTTAAAACTATCGGCACTATATCAGGAATAACAACTCTTGAAATTCGAAATTTCATTTGCCAAGAATGTGCCCCAACCTTTCAAATTCGCTACAGTGTCTGCAACGGCTATTTCCTTGGCTAAAACATGGGTTTGTAGGATATAATCTTGTGATCATAATTAGCAAAAAAACATGTTTAATAGGATAATGCAGTGTAAAGTACCCTTAGACCTTGATTTTAATAGTGGATTTAAACATGGTTAAGTTAATTAGTTAGTTGAACCTTCTAAAATCTGGTGATTTCATTGCAGCTGTCAGGGCGCTAGCGAAAGTTAACCATAATAATCATGCTAACTTTGAATTCACTCGAATTTTAACTATAGTTAAGGAATCTATAGTTATATGAGCGGGGAACCTGGTTAATAATAATTAATGCATCTATTAAGATTAGGGAATCTCTAGAAGCCGCAGTGTCCCCTCTAGCCAATAATTTTATATGGGGGATAGCATGTTGAATTTGAACCATCAAACTTACCTATAGTTAAATATTAGTATTAGCCATGGTTAACTTCCGATTTCAAGATTAAATAATGGTTAAACTAGTCAATGGTTACTTTAACCATGGTTAAGTCCACTAGTGAAATCAAGGTCTGAAAGCTTTAAATGCTTGTTGTCAGCAAGCACGTTACACATGTTACATTTAGTCAGCATACAAGATACAAACATAAATGTAGTCGTAAAAGTCCCAAGAAGTTACCTATAATTTCAATGCAATCACTATAGAGATACCTACTTTTTCAGATAAGTGCCAAGGAATAGACGAAACACTTATAATGTACATGAATTTTTGACATAATCTTGAATTGATGTCTGAATATTCATTGATATGGTTGACAATAAACGCGTGGAATTATTAGTGAAGTGGGGTTATTAGAATGTGAAGTCGGAGAAAAGGAGAAGTTACATGCAGTATCAGTAAGTATCTCACTGTTTGTAACTGCTGAAAGCATTGAGAGTGGTAGAAAGAAGGGATGTTAAAAAGTGAAGTTAGGATAGACAAGTCAAGCTGGGAAGCTTTGGAATCAGAACAAACAATAAGAAGGACATGCGAACGAAAACCCAGAAGAGTAAACAGATGGAAGGAGCTGGAGGAGAGCTGAGTTGTGGAGTCTATCAAAGTCGAGATAATGAAGTTTAATGAAAATAATAATTATTAATGAAACAAAGAGCATTAGAGGAGCTTGATAAAATAGAGCGGGTGGGATGACTGTAGTAGACCATGGAGAGGAAGAGTGGTGGGAAACATTTCTCATGCGATGCAAAAGTCCATGGAATGCTGCGCATATGGCTTTTGAAATTAACCTTATATCTACCCCGGTTTCCCCTATAAAGCAAGCTGGAGTTTCTGAAAGCCTGAGCTCCTCACTTTTAAATATTTGCTCTGCAACAACACAATCTTTAAATCGACCTTTTCAGCGGAAATTAAAATAGATTTTTCCCCGGGGGGGACACGGACATTATTCCAAGTAGAATACAAGATCCTTTTTCTGTTGATGTTCACAGCCCAAGATTTCCTCTGTGGACAGAAGTGCGCGAATCTTCTTGGCATGTCTGGAAAGTCGTAGAATAATCCTCTTTGATGCATCTCTAATTCCTCGCCCATCTCTCGTCCTTCGATGTTCTCACTAATTCCACCCTTTTGTCTCACCGCTGAGTGAGGCAAGGAAATGCTGCAAGTCAAACACAGCCCCTCTAGCCCCACACTCAGCTGGTCAAATCCCAATATCTCCTAAGTCCATTGTTCGCAGGCCTTTAAAAAAGTCCAGATTTGAAATTAAGAGTTTGACAGAAGCTAATTGCATTCATAGAAGTAGAAACCTCGCAAGAATATAAGCATAGTCGTATGTCTTCCACGTAAACCATTTAAATCATGGATTCTAATATACTTACAGTATTCTCCTCCAAAGTATGTATTCAAGCTGGGCAAGACAAGAATTTCTCAATTAGAATCAGAATGAGCTATACCTCGAAGGCAGTATTGTATAGTATATGTATAACGGCGTGGTAGCTATGTACGGAGATTTGAGCTTGACTTGGTTTCATTTGCCGCTCTAGTATCCAGGGAAGTGCTTTATTATCTTCACAGGCGGAAGACTGTGTTCTGGGTGTGGGGCTTGGGTCCCATGCTCCCCTTGAAAGGACGAATGAAATAAGGAAAAGTGAAAGAAGACAGCAGGAGCTCATTAGCAAACACAAAGTAATTAACAAAGATCGAAATTAAAGACTGGCTCAAATAGAAAGCAACGAGGCGGAGAAGCAACTGAAAATCCTTCTCCGTCCTCTCTCTTTCTCTTGCCACTTTCACGGATTCTCTGTTTCTTGTCCCTTATCATGATCTCACCTACCCCGCGATTAAAACCAAACATACTCTGGTCTTTTTGCCGTACGCTTCTTCTTTGTATTTTAAAGCGAAACCCAATTCACATTCATCTTCGCCTACTCTAAAGCTCTTTTGCTTTGCCACACTTGGAAGGACATACGGGTTTAATGAACAGTCTCCTCCCTTCACTCAGTTTCTTGGCCAACCAACACTATTAATTAGGTAATGATTTTTCTACTTTTCTGTCGGATACTGCTAAAAAATGTGTGGTTTGTTTCCTTCTTCAAACATTTTCATAAACATTTCACAATGTGTTAGGGGATGTTGGACAGTTAGACAATAGAGGAATATTGTTGACGCTATATTATTGACTATCAGGAAACTTAAATACTTTGACTTGTTACACTAGACATATAGGTGTTCGGCATGAAAAAAATGATGTAAATTGTTATGCTTCAACTCGTTAATAAATCTGAAAAAAAATTGAGTCTCAATTTTTTTCCCAGTTACCATTATACATTTCTTTTTTTCAAATAGGTTATTGATGTATTCTAGTTACATTTCTAGTTTACGGACTCGTCTCCTAATGAAGTGTGCTTCATTCTTTTTTTTGCAAATTCTTTATTGCTTGCTTAAACTACACACTTTCATCGCCTTTGTAAGTCCGTTTTGGTTACTTTAGCTCAAGAGATATTTAGTGTATACAACTATGTAGAATTACTTCTGAGACGTAGTTTTTTAATATGTAATCACTTGTACGCCTTAATCTCAATCCGTTCAAATTACAAAGAAATGTCAAGGAGATGTTTACATAAAGAAGTCTGCTTCAATTTCAATAATAAAATGACTCTTTGACTAATTATTACACGGTAAAAAAATCTGCGGCTTTAACAGGTTTCCTCAATCAAAAGTTGCACAGGGAAACCTGATATAATTTAACAAGTTCCCCTGTTGAATTGATCCTCAAAAATCAATTTAACGGGGACACTTGTTAATTTTAATGGGGGCCCAAAGTTTTACAGGCTTCCCTGTGTATACCTTTAGATTGGGGAAACCTGTTCAAGCCTCAGATTTATTTTTTACAGCGATATCACTATGGGCGCTATAGCGCCCAAATAGCGATTAAACATCGACCTCGTCTGTAAGTCTGGCGACGAAGTTTTCTTCAGCTGCATTGATGCAGAACATGAGGGACAATTGTGGCAACAACGGTTCCTCTCGCAAATCGTCATTTATTACCAAATACAACATTAGACTTATTTCCCTCTTGATGCAATGCAAACCAGAGTTATGCCAGAAAACTACTGACAAAAACAGTATTATTTAATAGGCCGATGACGATGAATTTGCCAAAAGTATATAATAAATTAAATTACCTAAAAGCATAAATCAGTTCTTAGGGTAACGTCAGCTCCCTTATATAAAATAGTTAAAATACCCTTGTCCGTACTGTCGCGGCACCAGTATTTTGGCCTTTACTAATTATGACGTAGACAGGTGAGCATTGCAGCAGCCAATCACATTCGTAAACGACCAGGTGAGAATGCTGCGATTGGCTAATTCAAATTTTCTCATGATATCTCACCAACGGCCTTAGCTATTTCATTCCTGACAGTACGTTCCTCTACAAAGACACACTCAAAAGACAAGGGAGCGATTTCTTACAAAACTTTTTTGGGTTTAAGTACGGATAAGTTTGAAATCGGTGATTTTTCATCGAAAACATTCTTGAAACTTAAAATTTGAATGTCTTCAAAACCGTCCGAACGATTTCAATGAAATCACTTATGTTAGTCATATGTTAGCTTGGATTTTAATATGGTTGAAATCCTTCCCATAAGTTAAAAAAATTCTTGAATGGAAATAAATTTAAATCTTGAATGACGAAAATCAATGATAAACTCTGCGAGTCGTACGACAATTACATAACTAATACGCGGGGTTTCAATACCACACTACCACACATACACACGCTATGTCAACTAGCTAAAATACATGTGCATGCAATGGCAAAAATAAAAAAACATGGTAATTATTTTTACATGCGATTTCGATCGCAACGGTGGCAAAGGGTTTCAAAATTTAAAAAACTACTTACTAATACTTATCCCTTAAAGTAAAATAAAATTTACATATTAGATGCATCCAATCTAAACATTTTTGCAGTCGTATACTTCATAGAACGCATGCATGCGTTGGGATAACCCAAACTGTCTCCAAAACAAATGCATCAACATCAACTGCTATGCTGGATGTTTTAATCGGTCGGGCGAGGGACAAAACTGTTGATCGGGACAAAGGGCTTGATCATGGGAATTTTTGTAAAAAAATCAACACCACGCGCGAATGGGGTCAAAAATAAGAATTCAGTAATGGATGGACCACAACCAGTTCTATGCGTAAATAAGTCCCCAACAAAAATGATGTGGGTAGGAAGAGGGACAAAAGTGTGGTTAATCTGATGACTGGGTTCTTTGAAAAAAGGACCTATCAGCCTATCACTATTAGACTCAAGAAAACTTAAGAGTTACGTAGGGTAGCTGAAACATCAAATGTTTTGACCTGCATGTTCTCTTTCTTTGAATCAAAATAATTAGGCTAAAAATGATTACATGCGCTTTTCTTGTGTACCGCTGCGCTGTAAAACCTTAAATTGTGATTTGCGGCACGAAACTGAAAATCGAAATAACTACATTAATTGGGTGATGTTTCGCTAAGATAAGACTTAGCAAACCAATTCATGAAAATTAGACTTTTAAAACTTTTTCGAAAAAGGACAAAAAATCAGGATCAACTTCTTGTTGCTAACATATCGTATATTACACCAAAATAGTTAGGAGGCATAAAGTAATAAAAACACCGTCTGAGATTTTACGGCAAGGAACAATTTTATGTATCATCTTCTAGATTTGTATAACAAGTGAAGTGAGTGAAAATTAGCACGTACATGGAAGCCCGACTATGAAAATGTATCACTGAATGGTAACAGTGGACAGGAAAGTAGGAGAAACGTCCACTACAGCAACAGCAAGCTATCTGGAAGTCAGCGTTGGAAAGGCTCATTCCTCGCTTTACCATTGTGCTTTGTTTTGTGCACTCACTGGCTCTGTAAGTATGTAGTTACAAACGAACTTCTTCACATCTCCATATCGCAAAAACAAACGCCTTCCCCTTCTACCGTGTTTGAAAATAATATGAAATTATGTGAGTTACGTTAAAGTTCTAGCTACCAACTAGCTCTGGTCCGTTTAATATGAAATCATTAATCTGATTTATATTATACACCACTGTTATTGCCATGGTTTGCCAGAACATTCTCGCATGATAATCTTTATTTAAAGCTGCTAATATTAGAACTAAAACAAAGGATGGCCAGAGATTAACATGCGGTCATTTACATTGAAGGTTACGAGAAAGAGCAAGTTAAAGCGTTTTTTATTTGGACATTCATAAAAGCAACGGTTTGGTTTGGAGTTGGTAATTGGGGATGTAGAGTATAGAGCATTATTTGGTGGGAATGCTGGAGGATTCGGCTTGCTAGGATTATTGCTCAAACGACAAGGTGGTGGACTGTTCACTCCCAGAAAGAATGGCGATGGCATCGAAAGTGAACTGGAAGTGAAAGAAGAAGAGAGTGGATCCGTAGCAATCCATACCAATTACTTATAAGTATATTATGGTCTGCGTAGAGAGCGTGCTCTTTCAATAATGCAAAAGACCATGCCATCTGCATTTATTCTCAGCGTATTGAATTTGACCATTCTAGGAAATCTGGCTACCAAGGGACTTCAGGAAACTGCTGCTAGACGACCCTACCCTTTACGTATCTATTCCAGTGAATATATTACTATCGCTTCCCAACTTTCTTGCACTTTCTACTCATCCTTAAGCTCTCTCAGGAAGATTCCTTTGAATTCCTACGCGAGACTCACGCGCTAGTTTTGCATACTCAAGTTACTCAAGCGTTCTCTCCGTAATGTGCATCTGGACGGATGCTGATACGGCTCTGTCATCCATTCAAATAACATGGCATTGCAACTACATCATGAGTTCTTGTCCAGTTGTTCCTAATACAGCACCGATGAAAACGAGTCGCCAGTTTCCATTCTGCAGGATATTCTGCCGTTGATTTTCTTGATATTCAATATTTTTACCCAATTGACTATGTCAACATTAATCATTTCAATATTTGAACACTCATAAGAGTTTACATTACAACAAATATTCGAATCATGCTTGCAGCTCTCATCACTCTTATGGTTCAAATTTTGATTCCATGCAAGTGAAGTGAATTCATGTAGGCAAAACTCCACAAAGAATCAAAAGGGAAGTAATTAATTTTTACTGGAAAAAAATTCGTCTAGGCAGCCTATGATAAAGCAATTTATATTTACAAACACTCATAAAAATCTCTAAACATGACAAAGTAATGCAGAATATTTAAGTTTGTCATTGGAATAATAGCTAAAGTGTAAAGTTAATACCAGGAAATATTGATTCATTCATGAGTTGGTACAGTGCATTGTACTGATACTGAACATATGCATGTACAACCGAGAATGATTGGAAGGGATCGAACGATGCAGTAGTGGAATACCAACTACCAACGATAGGAGTTGGCAGGTATCGTATATATAAGTATTGCATATTGTAATCGAGGTCTATGGAGATACATCCCAAATTCCCACTTGCTCCAGTGAAGGGACATTTGACGGAGCACTTAATCCGTGTGTGAAGACGAGTGGGTTTTGTCCAAGCAGCCGTGGAAAGAGGGAGCAGTGAAGCGACCAGCGAATGTCTTCATTATAGAATCTGGTTTGACTGCTATTCCTTTCACGTAGTCTTTAGAACTCCTTCGACTTCAAGGAAGGAATGACACTCGACTCGACTCGGAATACTTAATGGATTGAAATGACACTATACGAATGCTCGCATGCTCTAGTTTCCTTTGAAGAACAATGGTTTAGACAGAAGTGAGCACAGTAATCTCGGGTTGGGTTACCCTGATGTCAATAAACTTGGAGGACATTTGGACCATGTGGATTACGAGCGGTAGCTTATATCACCCTCGTGTGACCATGACCATTCTAAAAATCACAAGTTTAATGGCCCTCAAATCAGTTTTACTATTTTTGGTTTCGGCTTCTGGATTACTTTCCTCCTTTGTTAATATTTTGCCGTCTTTACGACCATTGGGAGTCCGAAATCCATTTCCATTGAGTTTTGAATTATTGTTGGCAGCATTAAAAGAGTGTGGCTGACTTCGTGGAAGAATTTGTATTCTCTCTCCGCATCCCCCAGTATGCAGTTTAGTTTGACTAGCCATGAATGCGAAACTTTACTGGACCAAGTAAATTATATTTTATCGACTTTCCACTCCTATTGTAAAAACTGAGTCTTTCACTCTTTTCAGCCACTATCAATGACTGCTCTTTGTATGGTAAAGCAGAATTATGAACGTAGGAGCTCCTACAGGATATCATTGAAGTGGTGAGAATGAGGCAGAAATTAAAGAATTGAGGACCGAGTCGAAGAAAACGTTGATGACAGCAATTGAGGATTTGAGAAAAGTGAATGAAAAAAGTAAGAGATTGCGGAGGAAATGAAGATTGATATGCTTGAGAGAGGAGATAGATGTGAGCTAAAGTGTAATAATAAAAGATAGGGTGCGGATGGGAGGAAAAGATTCTGACTTTTCCCTTCCCTTCGACTTCACCACCAGCGGCTTGCCAAACATAAAACTTTTCTAATCGTAATTTGCCATATTTCAGTTGGAACGAACTATATATTCACCAGTTCACCACCCAGGGTCCTCAGTCCTGACAAACATTGTCCTAGGGAGGAGTTACAGTCTTCCAAAACTTGCCTGAGAATTATGTATCTGTTTTTTCCTCTGCAATCTACAATTAATCACTTTCAGCTTTTCGCCCTGCTTATTTCTAGCTCTCAGTAGGCCGATGAGCAGCAGTCTCCTTGTAGTGCCATCGTCCATAAGAAATGCCAAATCCGGAAAAACTTGGACTTCCATTTACAAGATTAGATTTTTTAGCCTTTTAATTTAGAAATATTTCTGTATTTTGGTTTCTGTTGAAATGGAAGGAAGATTGAGTTTATCAGTTAAGCATGAAGAGTGGACTGTGAAATGTGCTGGATGGAGTGGGTATGCCCACTGACTAAAGCATTGATTGATGGAAGTGCTAATATACTGATGTTACTTGCTTTCTTCCTTTAACATAGATATAAGCGAGAACGAGGGTTTATTTATGACTTGATAATCGAGCTCAGCCATCGGGGCGTGTTTGTGAAGAGCCTTCAAAACAAACGGTTTTACGGCGAATAAGAAACAGGGTAATGCACTCCATTCGAGGATATTCATGAAGCCCCCAAAGGAAGTTAGACCCACGTGATAGCGAAACAAACAATGAATTTGTCACAGCGTAGCGTATTTGCTACATCCAATGGTGTTGGTATATTTAGAAGCGTAAGCAGAAGCACGCTGAAGCACCTCTTGGACTCTAGACAAAATGTGACCAGACTGTGACCAGAGAGAACTCATCTTGGCCACTTTTTCAGGAAATTCACCTGAGCGTGCCAGAAGTGAATACATTTATTTCCTCCTGTGGTTCCTCATCCGAGACGATGCCTGTAACAAATAATTTTTGTTGTCACACAGATGTAGAAGGAATTTCATGTGAAATACGCAAGCCAACTTATTGTGGAGCTATTATTGTTATACTCATCTCCGCATTAAAATATGCACTGACTCGATTTGTGGAGTTTAAATAATTACTGCCGCTTGGAACTGGAAAGGAGCTAAACTATAAAAATGTGGAAAGAGAAAGAGCAGACAATTTATCACGTTGACTGTTAATCAGAGGAAGCCGGGAAGGCGTTAATGCAGTGAAAAGCGTGATAATGTTCTTTTGTGTTAGTTTACAATCTGCAAGGATGCGTCTTCGTTGTTCGGGATTCGATAATAAGATAGAATGTGCGATAGCCAGCTAAAATTTCCCTTGTAGATCGAGTTACGTCCCGGCCATGCAAAAGGCTTACAGCTCGATGTGGTAGTAGAGTAGAAGGGAGAACGGAGCAAGCGGTAGCTGTATAGAAAGAATCAAGGCAGCAGACGGGAGTGACACCCCACATTTCTCACTAATTCGTATATATGTGTGACGGCTGCTACCTCCGGACCAAAACTAAAACAGCCTCTGAAGGGCGGGCCCTTCTTGTTACAATCTGCCACTTTATGTGCCTCATGGCCACTACATACCAAATGTCTATATGCACTGTGTTAGTTTATATTTCTCCAACTTGTATCTACAGCCTCGCTCCGTATGACTTCACGGTTACTAAGCTTAGCCAGACAATAACATAGCTCAGCTACACTTATATGCCTACAAACTCAGAGATAAATCTGCGTTGGAATTGAAGTATAGTAGTTAGACTGGAATGGCTGTGCCAAAAGCTCTTGCAGTGCCGCTGAAACTTATGCTGGAAACTTGTTGGAAATTAGATTTCAGCCCAATCAGCCTAGAGGACCAATGAGTACCTTCTAATTGAATCAGGCCAGCCTTGCTTTCACTTAACACTTCCATACTCGCCATGTAGCAATTTTCGTTATGCAATCCAATCTTCTGCAGCAATTAAAATTGGCTTCGGTCGGAGTGCTCACTGACGAAAAAATTTTTGTATACGAGCAAGATTTTTTCCCCAATTTTGTAAGGAGTCTCTTCAAAGACAAAAGTGATCCAAAATCGCTTTAAAGCATCAGCTCGAATGTCGCTGACAGGGCAGAGTTGTGAACCCCCTAAAATCAAACACATATTTGTCATAAGACGAAATGAGAAAACGAGGTTGTAAAAGAGAAAATGTGGAGATGAAGCCAAGGAAAGACCGTTATGTAGCTCGAACTTCGGTATTTTGATCGATGGTGTGAAAATAATTGAATTGTCGCCCTAACAAGCAGAAAATAATTAGGCAGGCTAATGAGCTAGTGACGAGGAAAAAGAAGTAAAGCAGGAGGAAATTGATGAGCTAAAATGTTAACAACTCTGACTTCCTCAAATAGGCTGTTCATTAACTTCTCTGCATGTATATTGCAAGAGAACGCTATCCCAATATCCTACGAAAACTGTAAACAGTATGTGGCTTCAATACTTGTGGACGCTCGAAAAGGAAACTTTTTTCTATTATATTCAACCACTTTATTATACCTGAAGTCAAGCGGAGATTTCGGGTCCAAATCTTCAGAACCTTCTTCTTCTTCTAGGAGCCCTTTTTATAGAACAACGTTGGTTCTCATACATAATTATTTTGAAAGCATGCCGCTTTTCTTTTTATCCAGTACAACGAAAACCAAAATATTTTCGACATTTTGCGACGAGGTTGCTAGCCTATATTTCAAAAAATATCAAACTAAAGCTAATATGTATGGGAGATCAGGTTAATTCCACTGTCTTTTAAAATGAAGTAAGATATTCGTAATCGTAAATCTTTATTGTTAATCGAGATCAGTGGCTGGCACTGTTTTACACGGGACAACATCTGAATAATATAATGTGTGAAGAATGAAATACATTATTTAATTCTAAATAAATTTTTTACATGATTTTTGAAGTCAGTATGGTTTTTCGCTGATTATGTGACTGAAGGTAACTGATTCCAGGCAACACATTGCTCTATACTGGAATGATTTTTTAAAGTATTCGTGCATAAACTTTGGTAGTGGTATATTTGATGTGAATTTACTTTCACGATGACTTATTCTAGTAGGGAACATATTTTTAATATATGTATTCAGGAACATATTTGTACATAATAATTGTTCTGGTGAAGGTAAGTAAGTGGTAGTTGTACAGCTGAAATGTATTAGATATGCCCAATGCTGTGTGTACACCAGAGCTTTTGTCAAAATTACAAAGAAATTTTTGTGTTGCTTTATTTGTTTTGTATAACAAGGCAATGTCTGTACAATATTGATACTGATATTGAAGTAGTCTTTCTCAGTGGGAGCAAAAACGCATCTGCATCAATTCTTTCATCCAGATTTGTTGAATTAAACAAGTACGTGACGGAATAACCTCGCTCAAAACTGAACCTCACTTTATACCATCTTCTTTATTAATATTAACTTAATTAATTTACCTTCTTTATTAAACGCAACCGAAAATTCCTTAAAATATTTTGATCCCCAACTTGTATTTATCTAAATGTAAAATAATTCTCTAAAATCGCTGTCCGGACTAACAAAAGCGTTGTCAGCAGTTGACATTGTGGCACGCTAAAATCGATGTCATCAAAATTTGATGACACCCTTTTTTCAGCCCCTAAATTCCAGGAAAAGAAGGGTTTGGGTGCTAGACTGGGTTACGTGTCAACAAAAAATTGTTGCCACGGCCGTGCGGGAATTTTAAGAGGCATCAAATATTGTTGTGCTAGAGATATGGAAATTGTGCTTAAAAGACTACTGAAGCTAGTGCGAATTGCGAATAGTTCTAGTTTAAGAAGTGTTTATATCGTTGTTTACTAGATGCTACACGATATTACTTGTCGTACTTTATATCAATGTGGTACTATACTCAGCAATCTCAAAACTTAAGTATTGGAATAATATTTGTACGTACAAAATACACAAAAATTCATTATGGACTAAAGCAACTTAAGTTACTTGGAATCCAAGTCTTGGACCAGTTCATAGTATTTCAATTAATTAATTGACCATGATTTCTCAAGTCAATATTTTCTTCACACTCGACATTTCGTATTCTGGTACTTTTTAAGAATGGCTGGCTCAGGAGGGAACTACTAAAAACCAAACCAACCAAACCACCAAACCAACGAGCCAAAATCGCGAGTTTTCATCATTCTGGTTTGGTTTGGCTTCTCAGGAAATCTATTGATAACTACACCGTTCAGGCCAAAACCCAAGCCTTTTGGAAATATG
>JAQFXU010001490.1:0-28603 GCA_034693705.1 Spatulosminthurus flaviceps | reverse complement strand
AACGTTACGAAAATTATAGCGCCTTTTGGACTTTACCCGACGATATTATTATTGTATGCCTTAGCTGCATATATTGTTATTTTAAGGAGCCCTGCTATAGGAAAAGCAAGTGTTCTCAAGGAAGTTGGTAATACCATTTGATAAATATCGATCTTTTCTCTCTTCAAGACAGATAACCGCACATGAAGGGAAAGATGTCTTAGTCATATTCACCTGTCACTTCTCCTTCCCTTCTACGCCAATGAAATTGCGGAGTCAGCTCATTCGAAAAATTGGCTTTACCTTTGTCTACCGCAATGCATCCTTTAATCACAAAGTACATGACACAGTGGCATATACAGCACATTTGTCCCTGTGGGTAATAGGAAACCCTTCTCTCAACCGCAAGACTTTCTCTTGGTATGAATCATCCCAAGTTTTAACCTACACCGACACCAAACACGCTCCCTCCTATCCACTAAAAGAGGAGAGGAGAAATGCCTTCACAGAAAATACGAATCCTATCCTGTACATCCTGCGGTCTCCCTACCAACAATTTCAAGTGGCATTAGTATCAATGGAAGACCAAAATAATGTGTTCCTAACTTTACCACAGCCCCTACATAATATATGGCGACATATAATATTAAATTACACTTGTTTTATATATTTCTAAATCAAGCGTGAGATTCCACAAACAATTGAACAAATCCAGGGAACGAACCTCTGTAACTGTACTTCATTAATTTTAGGGGGCTAGATATATACATATATATATATATTCTAGTAATTCTGTATATGTTGCAATTCTCTATAGAAATATCTTAGGGAGAAAAAGAATCAGCTCCCAAATATTTTTCTCCCTTTCCAAACCAATATAGAGATAAAGTTGAAGATATGAAGATAATTTGGGGGGAGTGCGGGTATGGGACCTGAATTGAATTAATTGGCATTCATGAAGACCATTGAATTGTAAACCAAGTACTTTTCTCCCAACTATATTGTATATAGATATTTCAAGGAGGAAGAAATTTCCTGGAGCTAGTGGCTATTTGCCATGTCATAAACTTTTTAACATGGATTTATTTTAAGGTCTCTCTCAGTATAAGCAAGCAACTTTCCTCTTCCTACATAGAATAAATACGTTGAGTAAACTAAACTTTTATGTTGGAAATAACATGGCTTCTTATATTTATATGTACCATATAAGTAAAAAGGCTTATGGTGAAAGTACCATGAAAATAAATTCCCCCAATGGTTATTTTTACACTGACATTTTTCTATTTGCATTGCTCTCCATTGGAAGGAGAGGAGGGAAAAAGTTAAGGTGTGCAATCAGGGATGGTCTAGTAATGTTGGTTATATTATTTGCACATGGACAACTTAATGGTGTAGCACGCACATATATAAATTTCTCCAAACTGTAAGCGAATGTAGAATTCCTACACCACTCATACACTGCACTGGGAAAAAAGCCCTTGAAAAAAATCCAGACGGTTAAAGAGGCGGCTCTAAATATTTGATGATGCCGGACGGCGGGGCTGGTGAAGATAAAGAGAGAGTTGCATGTACTTACACAAAAGTGTGTGTAACTTTTTTTCTCTCCAAAGCCGATAAAAAGTAAGAACAAAGGAGTTGTTAACTATTTTTTTACCATAGAATTTCTCTCGAGTAAAATCCACGCTCATATTTGACAATGAAATCTCTTGGTTTTGTCACACTTTCACCACAAGACAGAGAGATAGGAGAGAGAAAAGTGTCTATTCTCCTTTTTCTATATTTATATTATAGCGGGGGAAGAATATAACAAAAGTATAAAACTCTTGCTCCTCATTTGCACATTCCATCCTTAGATTTTTCATCGTCATTTTAATAGTAATCCGGATAATAGTTTTTTCTGTGAAATAGAATTTAGCGCTTTCCCTCCATAGAAGAACATTTGAGCTTAGCCTATTTTTCCTTCGCGGTCTCAACCAAAGCTCATTGGCGCTTGGGAAGTTGGCTTTCATAGCTGGGAGTCATTTAGATGGGGAAGATATATCCCAGGGTAATTCAATAAGTTTTTTCCCTTTTTTTGGAATTCTTTCAACAAAACCATCCTATCAGCTTGAAGGTCTTGGCTGAAATTTTTCCCTCTCTCTCTCTCTCTCTCTCTCTCTCTCTGTAGCTTTCTAAAATGAATGAATGAATGCAGAGTTCAATAAATTCATCCTTTTCTCTTTCATTCATTCTCCCTCATGTTAAATTTGGAGAAATATTCATGACTATAGAAAATTCTGGCTCTGTCTTTAACTCACAATAGACAATTAATTTCCAAGAATTTTTTTTAGCTTCCCCTCGTCTTTGTAGTGGTACTTCAGGTAGCGTAATTTTTTTGGAGTAGTTTTTATTATATATTCAGACTACACTCTCCAACTGACAAGGGTTCTTTGAATAGAAATAGTTTGGAAACTATTTCTCTCTCTCTCTCTCTCTTTCTCTCAAGATAAGCTCATTTGCACATGAATGAGAACTACTCTTGGTTGATTATTCCTCCTCCCCGTTCATTTCAACAAATTGTTCTCGTCTCTTCCTTCTCATTGAGTATTAATGGGGGGAAAAGGGAATGTAAGCGGAGTGAAACTGATTGATGAGTAATTTAAAGCTTACTAAAACTTAATCATTCCTCCTTTTGTTTGCTTGAGTGACAAAAAGTGTGTGAGAGAGAGAGAGAGAGTGAGGACAATTAAAGTTAAAGAACTTTTTTCTTCACACTTGCTCCTTTTCTCATTCTCAGCCTCTCATCCTTATATGATAATTTACGATAAAATTCATTAGCTTCCTCCACATGAAGAAGAGAATAAGTGCGGGAGACTTTAAATGCATTAGGAATTGGATCCAAGCCCAAAAAGATGCTGTAATTGGTCCAGAAAAGATAAAAGTTTTGGCATGGTTTGATGATGGGGAAGAGAAAAATTCCCCTATGAAGAGCGATCTATTATATTACTGTCGGAATTTCCACATACTTGTCCTCCTTTAAAATCAAATTCAATTTCCATAGAGTGCAATACTATATTTCGGACTATGAGTTAAAAATGATCTATTTGAGTTACTGAGTTCTTCTCCTTTTGTATCAAGTACAAGGGTTGGGACACGGTTGGAGTGGATGCACATGAAAAGATTTGGTAAACAGTTGGATAAATCGTGACGAGAAAGGAAAATGAAGGGTTCATATATAGTAATAAGAGTTGATTGAAGGGATTAGAGGCTGTGATGCGTAAAGCCTTGATTATGTAGGTTAAAGGAGGGATATAGCGGAGTAGCTACGTCAGGTTATTTTACACTAGCAAATGATAAGACAAAGGTTGGGGAAGGCGAGAAGAGAGTTAGGAAGAGAGAGAGAGAGAGAAAGGAAGAAAGGGAGAAAAAGAGCTACATATTAGTAAAATGACAGAGAGTCAAGTGCGACGGAATCGATAGTCGCATTCCGTTGGATAATTTTAAATCAAAAGCCAGTCAAAGGTTGGGCTGTAGAACTTTGATGTGTGAGAGCATGTAGGGCTCTTTCTCTCTCCCCCTCCATGCACACACACACACACACATATACACTCACATACACACCACTGTATACACATTGACTGTTTACGCAGGAAATGGAAAGGAGAGTGAGAAGGAGAGTGTGAGAGTTGACATGAGTCCAAAAGGTCTTTTCACATACCTTTTCAGTTCTATGGGTTACCCATGGCTGCTCTCCCCTTTCTCTTCCTCTCTCTCTCTCCCTTTGAAAAGTTACTTTTACTTTTCAACTTGACACCGTTACTTATAAGCATGGGATTTTCCCCCCTCTGCTTTCTCTCTCTCTCTCCCTCTAGAAACTTTTTTTATATGTAGGTCCCTTTAAAGAGCCAAGCTACTTTTCTTCCATTAACTTCACATATTTTCCAACCTTGATTGCCCAGTTTTTCTACTTTCCGTGTCACTGGGTCTAGATTTTGTCATATATTGGCAAAGACGCAAAATCATCTGGAGGATGAAAAAATTCACTGGGCTTTATATCATTCAAGTTTTAGTAATCCTTGGGATGGATAATGTACGTAGTACTTTCACCGTAGCAAATGCAACATGATATGTAATTACATGTATCAAAGACTCGAGTATTTACGTATGTGAAGTGTGCGGGGAAGTGCAATTGAGTGCAAACTTGGCCGTCCTCTTTGGCAATAACGTACGTATGTACATGGATGGATGTGTATTTGGGGAAAGTGTACACAGACGTTGGTAATGGATCGAAGGGAGGGTATAGCATGCTTTCCATGGATCTTTTAGTACTGGGACAATTCATTCATAAAGTGTACATTTCCAAGTGCGGAATAAGTTTTTGTGCATGTGTGTTTGTTTGTGTGTATGTGAAGAAGTGCTTCACTTCTTTATTATATTTGATTGGTTCTTTCAGGATTTATTATCCGTCCAAATTGCAAACCTGAATTGGTTTTTGATGAGCTTTTCCACCATCCCCCTATCTTACTGTGGTCTATGTATTTAGTTGTAAGCTATGAGGGAGACTTCCACTTAATAGGTTAATTTTGATATAGTGAGTAGTACCTGATCTTAAAAATGTGGTTGCTTGTTACTACTCCTACCACTTATTCCTCCCGCGACTTTTAGAGAGTCAAGTAGGAGTATGAAAAAGTATGAGTGGAATAATTAGAGTCGGGAAATATTGCCTCCCTTGTGATTATAAATATAGGTATGGCCTCCTCTGGCCCAAAAAAATGACATGTAATCCACGAGGAGAGAACTTAACGACGCTGTGTCTTCTAAAAAGTTAAATTCTTTCCCACTTTCTTCGCTCCTTGAGAGACTCTTGAATGAGGGAGGGAAAGAAACAAATCCTGTCGGAATAATAGGCAATTGATATGCATGGCTGATAGCAACCCACCAATCCTACCTCACCATGCATTGGCTCAATAATTTCATGGAAAAACTTTTTTGATTCTTCACTCTTCCTTTGGGAGAGGAGGGAAAGATATCTATGCTTTTCGCATGAAGAGGCAATAACCTATAGGAAAAGGCTAATTTTCCCCTGGAACTATTTTCTCTTCTTCTAGCTTCTACTAAAGAAATATTTCCCCATTTTCTCAATGTTATGCTTATCGCCGATACTTTTACATACCCAGGAGCCCAAAAATAATTGCTTATGTATCTAGCAAAAAAGATGCTCAAGTCCGGGACTTACTTAAGTTTTAAAAATTCCCCATTTATGTACTTCCATTACATCACATTGCATTACTACATTACGTGGAATGTATCGCATTTGAAGGAATAATTACGTTATTACGTTTATAGGCTCAAGAGGGAAATTACTTTAATATCCTTGCCAATTGAGGATAAATGCGTCCTTTTAATGTCATATTTAAAAGACATGGAAAATAATTTGTGGAGAAGATTATATGAGTATTTTGAAAAATTAAATCGCTGAGTAGATATTTCTATTTAAATATAGTCAAGTGAGTAAATTATCCCAAATAGGGCTATTCCTATGCAAAAATGGAGTACTATGTAAATTGAGGGGAAAAGGAGGGGGGAATGGGAGAGAATGAAAACTCACCGAAATCTGAAGATTCGTCCGCACTAGTGGTGACCCTTTGATGTGAGGCATTATCATCTTCTTCATACTCACTGTCCGAGTCATCCAGGGTGTACTTCCAGGATTTAACATTGCCGTTGCTATCGTATGATGAGGAATTGCTCATTGTACCAGCACTGGAGACGCCACTGGAACTTGGAGTATTTGAAGTACCCTCATGACTTAGATGACTATGACAGCTGGAGGAGCCTCTTTTTGGCAAATGATTTGAATGAGCTTTTAGTCGATTGTACCGCACGCGCTTCCTGTCCTCATTCCAGTTACCTAAAATGAAAGAGCAAATCCCCTCAATTATCTCCACACGCTCATGAAAAACATTCCACTCAAAATCATACAATGACAATAATTATTTTTCTTTCAATGTCAATTCCTCCCAATGATTTCGTCACGTGTTAATCATTCCAAGCTGAAGGGAATGTTTACATTTCCTTCCTATCTGCATATAATTATGTTCCAAGTATTTACTAATACCTATTCTATAGTTAGATTTATGACAAGACTCTAATACAATAATTAGTAATTTGAGTGTCTCCTCCCAAGCAGAAATTCAATCTGAACAAGTCAATAGAATTTACTGGTAAGTTACACTCAAACAAAGGCAAATAGACAAATACGTTGATAATCAATGAAGGAGCTGGTTTTCTATGTGCTACAACATTTCCCAGTTATTAATAAATAATGCTCTGTAATTAGTTCACTCAATCATTTCTATTGACTCAATTTTCCATGTACTTGAAATCATGCTTGAATCCTTCAATAATAATTCTCAAGCACGCGGAGCTAATTGAAGCAAATTATTACGCTCAAGGCCCTTCCTCATTACCAAGGACAATATAATATTGCCATGTGCAAAATTTTTTAATCCTTGTAACTTGATCAATTTAATTTATAAGTTCCTTCATGTGATGACCAAATCTAAAATTTACTTGCCCTTCAAGCACGTGTGACTATACATTTCTCATCAACCACTTACATTTTAAATGAACATGTGTAAGTCGTTACAGTTTTACTCTAAATTATAAAGAGCATTTTATCAGAGAAATGAAGTAACGCTGAAATTTTTCAAACTTTTTTTTCATTACCACAATGACTTTCTCCATTGGAAATGATATAAAGAGAAAGTCAGAAATATGTTTTTTATCACCCCTTGGACTTTCTCTGATATGGTATGCGGATAGAAGTCTCTGACAATCTTCTAAATTAACTTCAATTTGATATTTATTATTCAAAAGTTAAGGATATACATATATTTGGGTGGAAATAATAATTCCAACAATAAAATCCTTAAGACATTGTTCTGGAAGTGAAAAGTTGGAATAACTTTTAACATTTCATTTTATTTAGATAATAAATATTTCAATGGATATGAATTTGAAATGTTATGAGAATGAACGAGTGGTAGAATTTCAATCGTGATTATCATTTCCCCCTTGAAATGAACAACTTGAACAAGTAAAGACGGGGAAGAAAGCAATATTAGGAAGAAAAGTAAAAGACTTTCGTGCTCCAAACCAGTTTGTCCATTGTGGAGGAAATGAGAGAATGGATGTTTATTTATGGGAACGGGAGATAGGGAGACAGAGAGAGAGAGAGAGAGAGATAATGACAACGAGCGCCACTAATATTTAAAATGATCTCTTGCTCTTTTCATTAAGGCTACTCAATGCCCTCGTTATTGTTTTACTTGCAGATATACATACTTTCTTTCCTTCCTTCCTTCCAAACACCCAAAAGTCTTATTTAGGGTGAATTTGTCCGAGAAAACTTACTTTCTCCATTCACTCCTTCTATCTCTCTCCCACTCTTCGAAATTCACGAGTCTAGAGAAAGTCTCGAGAAAAGAGGAATGAGGACGAAATGCATTGTGCTTGGGCACGAGAGAAAGCACTGAATATTACAATACACTTTTATCTATCCTACGTTTTGTATTTATTTTATTTCCCTGCTTTCCCTACACCACACAATGATTCATTAATAATGCAGTCTCACATGTTCGTATTGTCTCCTTATTTCTCTCCAACCATCCATTTATTTCGCATTATTTGCAAAATTGGAGAAAAGGTGACCCTGAGATCCCCATTATTCTCTCCCCTTCTTCCCACCAATGATAATAATAATAATTGTCTCTTTTCTTTCCATATGCCCTCTCTACCGAGTACTCAAAATCTCCTCTCCCTAAGACCTAGTCCCTCTGCTTGAGAAAGATAGGCTCCAATGCTATTAAAACTTCAGTTCCTATCTCTCTCTCTCATTGGAATAGTACGCGTATCCCAAGTCTGGCCTTTTGTTTCACCAAGCTCTTACTCTCATGTTAGGGAAGTTGTAAAATCAACATTATCCACTGCCTCTTCATGAAGTCACTAAGAGCCAAACGTAAACAATATATTTGTAGAGAAATGAGGACGTAAGCCATTGTTTCTCCTCAGAAACTCGTGAAAATGGTCCTGTAATTCCTCGCATTGATATTCCAATGTCTCTCCATCTCCCATTTTATTCCATCTAATGAAAGCATGTGTGAAAGTAAAGGGAGGGCTATCGTTAAAATAACAATGGAATCAATACTATCGGACAGTAGCACCCCATTACCGGGTATCTCTTATATAGCCCAACTCATAACCACCCTCTATTAAATTACCCTTAAAGCCCCTCCAAACTAACGACCTCTTCTTCCAACATTTCATTTTGACTCTCAAATATAGCTAAAGCTTTATGTATAGGAGGAAGGGAAAATGAAAAAAACAGATGAACCGTGCCATTTGAGTAGGTTCTTTTAGAGAAAGCAAAATACCTTTCTCCAGTCCTACCTTTGACTTTCCAATGCTTTCTCTAGCATTTAAGAAAAGGCGTTTGTAAGAAAAGGTCGGAGGATGGAATGGTTAAGGGGTGATAATATCAACTCTTTGGATTTTTAGTGTTCCAATGGTTTCAAATGGAATTTGATAGATAAGATATCACCAGAAACTGATACTTGATTCTAGGTTCTCAGAAAAGGTAATAGGCTGAGTATGGGGTGCAACAAAAAGGATAAAGATCAAAAGAGAAAATTTAATAAAGTATCCTATTCCTCAAGTAGGCCTATATACCTCTCCGACAATGATAGGATGAGGAGCTTGGAAAAGCGGGAAAATGTTATGTTTGTACACTTCACTTGGAACACATAGAAGAATGCCAATTAGGAGAAGCTACTTGGATTCCTACGATTTCCCCGGTATTTTTTTGAAATTCAAAACCTATCTTAAGAAGAAAGGATTTTTCAGTTGGAACTTCCCTGCTTTCTCCTATGTACTCTCTCTTTGGCAGTGGGATAATATGTGAGTGGGAGTAGCTGGACGTACGGAGAGAAGCTTGTCTCCTATGAGTTCGGACAAGTCCATGAAATTCAATCTAACATGTTACTTTCTCCCTGCTACTTTCACAACTTGCTTTCTTCTCTACCGCCCGTCTTGTCTAATTACCTTCTCTCAGGGTTTCCAATTGTATCTGTCGACTTGAACGTAGATAAACTATTGTTACGGAAAGCCTTATGGACTGTGATATCTGAGATGAGCCCTCAAGTTCTTGATAGTTTTTTCTTTGGTAAATAATCACAAAAATTAAATTTACTCGGGAAATTCTTCCTCAAGCATAGAATACATTTGAAATGAACTCTCTCAACATTGGACGCCTTTTTTACATTAGACAAAGGAAACTCTTTTTATACTTCACTTCAAGTTAGAATTTCATTAGACATTCCGTAGATGTCCATTTACATGGTAGTCTCATCCCTCATATGTTGGAGTGAAAATGGAGAAATCAGGAGGAGTCCCAATTCCAATTACAACTACGTCTTTTCAAATCTTTTCTCGGATTACAATAGAAATTTTAATGTCCTTTTCCTATTTATGAGCCCTAACTTTCACTCAGAGCCAAGTTTTTATGTAGTAAAAAAGCATTTTAGTACCTCTAGAGTGTTTGAATGTAAAGAAGATTCTCCTCTCTTCTACTCTCCTGATATCCTGATCCTGAGTCAAGGATCCGCTATATTTCTATTTACGTAAGTTTAGCCTATTCAGATTTCATTTGAAGGAGGGAACAACAAAAATTGTAGGAGTTGCAAAATAGCACGGAGTAAAAAAGCTTTCTTCTAAAAAAGCATGTTCTAGTCAAATTTAATCTCCGGATTGTGGAATCCTGTCACCTTTCAGTTCCAAGTTGGAATGAGATTTGTAAGGGCTAGAGGCATTAGAATTGTATAGGACTATACAGTGTCATAAATTTTCCAACGCGTCCAAAATCTCAGCTATGAATATGCATAAAAAGTATATATACATACCGTATATAGACGAACGGAGCTAATGACTAGAATCTTTTATTCGGCATTTTTTACTCCGACTCCCTCAGTTTTATTCTTCTGTCTCCCCATAACTCGCAGACTGTAAATTTTAAAATTGGAAAACAGTGCAACCCATTGGCTTCCACCTTGCAGGAGCTCTTCCTTCCAACAGCAATTTTCATTTCTTTGAGAAGGATTAAACTTGGCATTCTATTTAGCTTCTATTTGAACTTCATATTAATATAAATTAAAATGAAGTAAATGAAATTCCAAGCAAGCACTTTCTCATACTTTCTCCTAATTTCTCTTACTTCTTCTTACTTTCTCCTACTCTCTCTTGCTTTCTCTTACTTTCTACTGCTTTCTCCTCTCAGCTCGAGAGAGTAACTTAAAGAAGATCCTGTATGAAAAATCCCGCAATTTCATTCTCTCTTGTTTTTTGAACAATAATTTGTAGCGAAGGTGCTAGAAGACTCGAAAATGACATTTTGATCCCATTTAAATTGCTAGGACTTGGAATACAAAATAAT
The DNA here is from genome assembly GCA_034693705.1 of Spatulosminthurus flaviceps. NCBI lineage: Eukaryota > Metazoa > Arthropoda > Collembola > Symphypleona > Sminthuridae > Spatulosminthurus > Spatulosminthurus flaviceps. The sequence goes on along the minus strand of JAQFXU010001490.1, from coordinate 18,156 downwards.
GCTTAGAGGACATGCCCCAGCACAGGAACACTACTCACGGGAAATTCCTCACTTGTATTGGGAAGAAAAAAAACTGGAAGGAAGGGAAAACAAAAGGAGGAAGGAGAAAGTTAAGACTACTGAAAGGATGGGCTGAAGCGGATGGGAAGATAGACGAAACATTCAATAATAGAACTGGACAATGACCAGCGTTTAAGCTAACGATAACGATTATTCTCCTCTCCTTTACAACTATCTCATCCTCTTTTATGGAAAGATAAAACGAAACAGCTCTCTGACAGCTCTCGTTGTTCTTTCTCTCCAATTCTCTTGAACATCCCAGCTAAATGAGTATGGGGCAAGAGTCTTTGCCAGTGATTACGCTACCCTGTATCATCCTAAGCTTGAATTACACGACCATCCTTTCCTTAACTTACTTAAAGCCCTCCTTAAAACTCCCTCACATTAGATCAAGAGCTGAGAAGAATCTTCTCCTCTTAGCCTCCTCATCAAAGGAACTATGGAAACGAGGGAGAAAATAGCCTGAACCCTTCCTTCCATATTTCTCCAGCCTTTCCTTCCCTACACAAGTTCTCAAAGTTATAATTTTTCCCACAATATTAAATTTCCAGACGACTCCCCTCCCAAATATTACCATTCTCAAGTCACTTTGAAAACCTTGGCATTGATTTAACGATCGACATTCTCCGGCTCCCAAAGAACTATCAAAAACAATCTAATCCAATTCCATTAGCACTGTTGAGTCTTCAAGGATACCAACTAACGCTTGGAGACAATAATGGGATGCGCTTCTACTAAACTGGATAATGTTATTAAATGAATTAAAGGTAATAAATTTTCATGGGAATTTTAGAATGCTAATAATATGCGTTGGAGCAAGTGTGGGATGAAAGGGAGGTCAAAAGGCATTTTGCTTGCAAGAGCATTTCAGAATAAAAGCCACAAAAGTGTACTCCGGATATAAATTATTAGTGAGAACCAATGGAAATGTTAATGGCCATGGAAGGGGCTTCCAGCACTAAATCCCTTTTCCCAGATAGCAGACCCGACTGATCAATGAAAATCAATCATTCTCGAAGATTAGACAAATCTATAAAAATTCTTCTCTTTTGTCCACTCCTTTCTCCGTCTTGAGAAAGGAATGTAAAGAATGGCTCTCAAGATGAATTCCACAATCCTTTTGCTTTGTCCAACTTTCTCTCCCAAATATATATATATATATATATATATATATATCTACAAATGTGTATGTATTAGCTATGTAGAAAATAATCCCATATAAACCTTCGTGCATCTTTCTGTTTACACACGATACAAACCAATATTAGGAATTTCTACAAGAGAGGAATGAGGATTTTTGAAAACCTCCAGATGTGTCTTGACTCGAGTCTCGAGGACAGGATAGGACACATGAAGACGAAGAATAATGAAATTGCCAACTCACCGTTATGACTTGCTGGTTGCTGACTATAGCCATTCTTGACATTGGAGAAAGAGAAATTTGTGGAGAAATTTTTCCAGAGAACCCAGAGCATTTTGACGGCCACCATGATGATGTTTTTCGAGATATTTTTGAGTCTTTAACTTTGACAGTCTGTCTCTCCTACTATTATTTTCTCCTCTACTTTCTCTTCCACTCGAATAACTAGCAAGGGATTGATATCTCGGACCCTTTTGTTAATTATTATTGCTTCACTACCCAATTTTATTACTTTGACTTCTCTATTCCTATTGGTTTGGAATAATGACAAATCTGAATGGATCTCAATTGACTTTCGATGTCAAACGTTATTGAGGGTTGAGGGGAAAAGGTACATTCCACAGTTCTCAATCTTTCTTCTCCTCTCGTCCTCTGAAAATTAGTTCCAAAGGAATAACCAAGAATTTCACTCAAGTTTATCACTCCTTGCATGAATGAAGAGGTTTAAAGTGGATTGTTTGAGAAATTTCCTTCTGTAGTGTGTAAAACTACTTAAACGGGAAAGTTTATGTCAAGGAAGAAGGCTTTTGTCCTCGAGTTTCTTAACACATCAGGTGTAATATTGACTTGGGTTTCCCTATATACAACCACAGGAGAATTATTTCATGAAGAACCACCACGTTGCTCCTGCATGCTCCTTCAACAAGAGTCAGTTTTTTCTGGTGTAAAAAGTTTCTTTCAAAAGTTGCACTTTCTTCAATTGAAATTTCAATGGCTTCCCTTGGAACGTAATTCTTGATCACTCCAATATGCCAAGGAATTGGTTAAATTATTAGTAATTGATTAAATTTAAATTTATTCTTCACTAACTTTCCCACTTGAGTTTGCAAGAATCAATTGAAACATTGAATATTAATTATTTTGCTGAAACAACTGCTTTTTAATTAAAATAGTTCTTCATGATAGTTTCCTCTCTGAACGAAGGACGACTCCCCAGAGTGAGAAAAATTTCAATGGAAAAAGATATGGAAATATTTTTTTTGTCGTTTTGTAGAGGTCACAAAGTATATAGTTTTTCCTGTGATTCAATGGATTTGTAAAAGCATGATGAGAAACTTTTAGGAATTTATTATTTTTTTTGATCGATGAGAAAAAATTGAAGGGGTTGATATATTAATTTAAGAAATAATACGTGTAGGAATAGTTTGGAAGATTTTATGTTCTTCTTCAAAGTTATTATAAGAATACGTTTTTTGTAAGGATTGACAGGGAAGAGTTGTAACTGACTGATAGCAGAACTGAGTGTGATGTAGTTGGTGAGGATGGTGGGAATGAAATGCTTTTCGATCGAGCACTTGCCCGGTTCTAAATAATACCCGGGAGCATCTCTCTCTCTCTCTCTTTCTCAACGTGCAGAGGATATCTGTGTGTGTGTGTAAAGACGGCGTACGAGTGGAGAGAGAGAGAGAGAGAGACGAGAGAGGAGGAAAATGAGGTGGTTGAGACATGCACACGCCACACCAACTATAAACCTTGAAGTGAGTCGCGAAACTCATCTGCACGCTCACATAGTACACCACCACACACTACAGCATTCCCCAAAACATACACAAAATACTCGAGCCTATACATGCATTTCTATGACTTTCCATCTTCTACTTTACACATATTCAAGTATGAGGGTCTGAATTGTAGGAGAGTTTTTCCACTTTCTCTAGCTTTCTCCATCCTCGTACTTTCTCCAATCTTTATTCTATTCCCAGTCCTATTTTAACATCTTTCAAGAGATCTTTTTGAACGAACACGTTTCGGACGCTCATTTTCCTTTCTCTTGTAAAATCCTGAGAATTATCGTCAATTTTATCAAGAATGCTCAATTGCTACGGCAGGGATACAAAAATATTTGTGTGTACTGTGTTTTTCTAATTTTGCCTGCTTCCATGCCACAAGTATTTTTCTTACTTGAATTTAAACAAGACAAATTCTAAGGTTCGGATGGAATTTTTCTTTACAAGAATGATCCACACTTGGTGTATTACTAAAATAATAGTAGGGGAAAGACAAGGAAGAGTCAATGGCATCATTTCTTGGGAGGATTATGCATTTCCTTTAAGTTTATACATTTCTTTAAGAGATGAAATGCTCTTTGGGAGTAGTACTTTTTCCCAGAGTTATTTCTTCTTTGGGCTTCCAGTTGTTAAATCAGGAGTGTGCTCATATTGTAAAGTATAGTGGGGAAATGTTAAGCTGAAATGTAAAGCTTGAATGCATGACTACATAAATTGCTATTATAGCCTTGTGCTTCTTGAAACATGGGCCGCAACATTGGCTTAATAGTTTGAACATTGAAGGAGCTTTTTGAGGAGCTTTTTTTATAACAGCACACAATACATAGTAAATAGTGAAAGTATACTCTCCACTGACTCAACGACTACTTTCTACTCCTCTCTGAATACATTGGGCTCAAGTAAAGAATGCTATGTAAACACGTATGGAGTATTTATGTAGTGGCAGTTTTTAGAGAGAGCCTATGATGTAGGCCTGAATGGTAGATATACATGCATAATTGAGGAGTGCAAAAGGCTACTGCAGTGCAATTTCATGTGTAGTCAAAGTATGGAGAGAGGCGTGCATTTATAGCGGTAGAAAAAGTAGGCTGCGTAAAAACGCATATATTGTCAACAATATTTAGAGGATTAGCCAAGAGCAAGAGAGGGCTGAATACATGAAAAGAATAAAGCAATTTCCTTCTGAAAGCCTTTTTACATGGCAGCACAGTTCCATAGAATACTTTCCCATACTCTCCACACATTTGCAATGTGGAGTAGAGGCGGGAAGAGAAAGAAAGTGCACGTCATCAGAGAGAGAGAGAGAGAGAGAGAGAGAGAGAGAGAGATGGTGAGGAAAGGACCGGGAGCAGATGAGGAATAAAAAGTCACAATATCTCTCAACGACTTTTCCCCTCTCGTCTAACCTCCTTTCTTCTCCCAACTCTCACTTTCACTCACTTTCTTTCTTCCTCCACTCAAGGTAATTATCTTAAGTTGAAAGATAACTTGACGAAAATGGGCTGCATTTGAAATTATTACATGCAATTTTCCAGCTTAATCTTCACGTTGACAGCTTTCCTCCTCTTCTCTCTCTCTCTCTCCAACTCAACTTTTGCTTATTCAAGCAATTCTTCATATTATAATGGGGTACTTTCACCCACCCTAAATGTTCTGTAGAGGTAGGGATTTTTTTAGCTATGTACATACCAGCATTTAGGTCATTTAAATTTAAGGAGCAACTTATCATGGAGAAAGGTCGGTATTGTGGCTAATTTGGGCTGCGGTTGAATAAGCATTGTGGAGTGAGGCATGGTAAATAGTGTGTGTGCGTTGAACGGAGAGTACTTTAGTTTAGTGTGAACATTTCCGGGATTAGGGAATGTTTTGCTGGTAGGGTTTTTAACATGGGTCGTCCCTCATTATTGTTACATTGCTCTCTCTCTCTCTCTCTGGCCGATTATTTTCCCACATATTTCTTCTTCCACTATATACACTCACATATCTTGCCCCTCCATTACCCGTATGGCTTGAGGGGCATATAGGGGAGGCTACTAATGAATCTCTAGTTTTTCTACCTGTTACTATACTCATCTAAAGCACTAATTATTCTCACCATAAACCTACTTCAGTGGAGACCATATAAGCTCAGGGTTGACTGACTCAAAAAATTATTAGCTTGATAGTGTTCATTGTGATGTTCATGAGGAAGGAGGAGAGGAAGAATAAAATTTAATGGGACGTATTTGCTTAAATGAATAATTATTATCATGGTTTAAAGTATAATTATTAGGACTCTTATTTTCTAATGGTCTCAGCTCTAATGTTCCGGGTTAGCACTGCTATTCATTTTTTTTCATGGATTTTAATGAAAAGGATTCTACACATAATTCATCCACGCTCTCAGGTCATTGTCCATCTCCAGTGAACTTTGCATAATAATGGGAGGGTATTGAAATATTTTAATTCCTGAGTTTATACAGTTTCTTACTTATAGACGCTATATACGTGCTGGGAAAAGTTGAGAGATGGGTAAAGAGTAGGAATAGTAGAATAATGTGTCCAGTGGTGCTAAAAAGCAATTATTTATTGTAGCATGTAACTATTGAATTAGAGGGAAAGTTAATTTGCTTTCATCGACGCAATTTTCTCCAATTAACTCAAGCTTAATTAAACGATAATGCTTTTTCATACAAGGATTTGCCCACAACGTGTAGCTCTTCCTCTCATTTATGAGCATATAAGAAGAACTTCCTCCTCAGGGGAAATTCTTAGTCAGTCACGCAGTAAGAGAAGTAGGAAAGAGTTTCTGGAGGAGCATTTGTCACTGTCGGCGTGTATAATCCTCTAATAATTATGGCTCGGCTAAAAAAACCCAGTGGATGTTGAGCACTTGATTTTATATCTGTGTATAGATATGCATATAAATTTATATAGACATTATTTCATATACATATTATAAAAGCTTATATATAGAAAATATACATTAGTCTAAAGCTCTACAAGTCTAACAATGAGTAATGAGAATGTTCCACTCCCCTCCTGTAACATACACTTCCCACATCACTTTTACACTTCAGACCCCAACACTCGTTACATCTTACTCTTCCAAACCCGACAAAGCTTTACAACAGTTGCGTTTTGCAACTCCCATTCCCCCTCATCCTACACAGCATCTCATATATATGTGTGTGTAGGAACTTACAAATAAAATCCCTGTTTTGATATTAAATCCAGCTGCGAGTGAAGAGAAAAAAGTAAAGTGAAAGAAATGTTAACTTACGAGGAACACAATTCACAGTTCCTAAACTGCAGTATGTATAGCTTTCTCCGTGTTACTTTCCCTCAAATGTAGCGAATCTACTACCACAACACAAGTCAAGTCTACGAAAACATAGTTTAGCGTTAAGAGCAAGTTTTGTATGTCAAAAATGCTATAGCATTGTGCTAAAGTGAAAGGAGAGGAGCTAATAAGTTATATTTTTCTAGGAATATTAATTACTATTATTATTTTTCCCAGAGAGAAAATCAAGAGTTAGAAAGTGCTTAAACTATAAAATAATGTCAAAGTCATTCCATGCCTTGAAGCCACTTTAAGAAAAACTTTGCTAGAGAAACATTTCTTGGGAAAAATATTTTTGGAAATTTCTCTCAGCAGCAGCAGCGTAATAAATATTCGGAAACATTTACATAGGAAAACACAAGTTTCCGTATCAAGACTCATGGGAATGTGCTGTATTGGCAGACTAATCGAACTTTGAAACTCCCGCTGAGAATAAATGAAAGAGTGGACTAAGGATGGAGTGTAAAAGTACAGAAGAAAATGGATCAACTTTTATATTCAAAGGATGAACTGACTTGAAGGAGAGGAGAGAAGAAGAAGAAGAAAAAAAAAAAGAAAATTTAAGAATGAGCAAGAGTGAAAGCGAGAGAGAAAGCATCAAGAGAAAAAACTTTTGCTATTCTTTTCTTATTCTGCCCTGAAGAGAAAAAGCCTTGGCAGAGATCATGTTTTCAGTTGGATAAGAAGATGAGGCATATTCTTTTTAACATTCTTTTGAGAATGACTCATAGAAATGCTAAGGAGAAAGATAGAGAGAGAGAATTCAGAAAATAAATCCCTGTGAAATAAAAAAAGGTATGTATTTCTATTTTAAAAAAAGTCCTTTCACCTGACGACACTATTCATTTTTTGTAGTAATGACATGTAAAAATTTTCTCTTTTTATTCCACTACACACTATTTTAAGATGTGGGGGAAGATGTAAAAATCTGTCTTTCACCGTACGTACCAACAATGTGGGTTTGGGAATGGTCGGTGGGAGGAGAGAGTCATAAAATTGAATCTGGATTTTACAATTTATTCTGCTCTGCTCAAGAGTAAAAAAGGGTTAGAAGGGAGTGGTAAGTGAGTAAGAGTAAAGGAAGGAATTCGATAAGCTGAAATAATCGATCAAGTCAGTGAATTCTAGGAGACTTTTCCTCTCAAACTATTCCTTTGTTCGCACTTAAAATGTCAAGTGCTCGATCTTTTGTCCTGAGTAAAAAGGAGAGTTTCTCTTATCTTTACCTCTCTTCCTCCTTTCTCTCTCTCTCTCTCTCTCTTCCTCTGACTTTGACTCTTACTTTTTCTTTGTTTATATTATGCATATGTGCACGATCCCGGCCTATTTGCTCTAGTGTCTTTATCATGAACAGGGTTTATCCCAATGTGTACACACATGCACATACAAACATACACTTAAAGTCCACTCCACCACTCCCCAATGTGCTGTCCTGGATTGAAGTGAAAGCCAAAGAATAAAGGGCCAGTATGCCCATTCATGGAAAGGGAGGGAAATAAATGAATGTAAGCCGAGTACGTAGGAGAGGACAAATGTAAATTCTTAACCCATTTAAAGGGAAAACACATGAGAGATAAAATCTTTCAAAATATTGACTTTTCTTGCACCTTTTCTCATCATGCTGATTCAATTAACAGGGAATTTCTACATGTTCAAGTAAATATGGCAAAATAAATTGAATTTCGTTCCCTTAAAATGTTGACCTTTTTTCTCAACTACAAAGCTCTTGTCTTTTCAAAAACATTCTTCAGCATGTTAAATACTTTCGAATCTAATTTAAATTAAATCGAATTGTTAAAATGTTGAAAGGTCTTGAAAATCTAATAATAATTTTCTGCTCAGCTTAGAATTTAGAAAAAATGTCAATATTTTGGAGGAAATATCCGGTTCAATGGACAATTTAAATAACACGGATTACGGTCAAAATGAGTAGAATTTTCGCTGACACGAGCACTTACACTCTATAAAATCTCTTAAACTGTCTCATAAGGCATTTAAATTCAAGACATGAATAGAAATTATAACGTCTTTGTTTTGGAGATTCTATAGGTCGCCGGCGGATATGTGAATAAACATGCATTTATAGCATCGGTTGAGGTGGATAATAAATTGTTGATATTCTCATCACTCAGAATTGGGTGGTATGGATTACAGGGCAAATCTTGCCAACTTTCTTAACTTTTGGTATTCTCCGGCTGCTCAAATGTTAATCAGTTAATTAATTCTTTAGCAGCCTTAATTTAGCCATTGAAGCATGTATCAATTCTGAAGACTTGAAATGTGAGAAGTGACTTTACAAATTACCTATTTACAAATGCATTTTATTGGGGTATTTTACTTTCTGGATTACAACTTATACTCGTTAGCTGGGCTTTACGCCTTAGCTGAACAGAAAAGTAGGCTGAGATATTAAAATGTGAGAAAGATTGGCCTTATAAATGTATTCATGTGTTTTCAAAATGCAACTTTAACTGGCATGTTTTTTTCAGTGCTCAAGTGTATGCCTTGGCATACATTATTTTCTCGCCACAATAAAACCACCTCCCTACCAATGTCTGACCAATTGATCAAAACATCAATAAGAACAGGTCATACCGTGGTTAAGGGTTCATAGGAAATGTTACACATATATTTACTAATGATAACAATTTCAAAAGAAATTCTATCAGTATTTAGTCTTGCATTTTAATTATTTCCGGTTACATTTTGCTCTTTTAATCTTTTTAAATCCGAAAATAATAAATTTAATTTTATGTATCACAATTTTATTATTAGCATTTACAGGAAACAAGGATTAGATTATAAAAACCCGAACTAAGTCAGGTGGTCAAAATAATCCGGGAAATTGATCCATTATTTTGATTTCACCCAATAAAAACTTGGGTTTAACAATTTAACAAAGCTAACCTTCCTATATGGGAATCACACTAAGATTTTAAAGCTTGAAATTAACTTGACAACGTGAGAAAAATAATTAAAATAAACCAGCGCCACCTACAAATACAATCATATCGACATTTATTTATTTCACCGTTAGATGTCACTACAATATTCCTTCGCTATACATTAAAAGTGTGCAGGACTGAACTAGACATTTTAAAAGCCATCTCTTGTAGTACTACAGACACCTACGTCACCACAAATATTTCCCCCTGAATGACCTTCCCTTGTACTGAGAAATAGATACAAACTATTTGAAACATTTCCAGCCTGAAGATTCTCAGACTTTTATGTGACTTTAGGAACATTCTTCGGACGGTGATTTATCCTTGAAGTTCAAGTATTAAAGCGGAACTTGGCAAGGAGGAAAGTTTGAACGTATCTACCATTGCATCTTTGGAGAACTTTCACCAAACCCTCTAAAGTATGGGTTGAACTTGAGCATAGCCCTCTCTAATTTAGAGACTTGAACAGGTCTGAAGGTGAGTTTTGCCTCAACTTGTAAATTAAAGTTGAAAATAGATAAATAACAAGATCTCTAAGAGAATATATGCAAGTTGAAGATGAAGAGTCTAAAGGACTAATAATAAAGACAAAGGACTCTCTATAATAACACTCAGACATCATAGTCTTAAACTTAATGCATATACATGGACGGTATAAAGATATAAAACTGTAAACAACAAAGGTTGAGATCACAAAATAAAGTGAGGACTTGAAAGTAAAACAATACATGTACATTAAAATCTTAATCAACTCCTCAGAGACATGCATATGCTGAATGGGTCATGACTCGAGGTGGTTATAGGTGAAAGGAACAAGTGAGAGAGGAGGTGGAGGAGGATATTATCTGTGAAAAGATGGTAAATTGAGTGGAAACTAGAGGAGCGGAAAGGAAAATAGCGTAGGGATAGGATAAACACATGTTGATATTTGGATTTATTACAACGACCGTCTCATGCATACACGTCGACTACTCTCACTATAGCTTTCCTTAGCTCTTTGTCAGGTTCCGGAGTTGGAGGCTAAATTTATTTCGTCTTTCTCCGGAGCAGGTAGAATTTATAATACCATTTCAACCTAGAACCTATAATACTTTATTCTATTTCCCTTGCTTATGTCCATGACGCCCCATGCAAACAAGTATGAATCTATCAATGTCACACAATTTTTTCCTTCAAAACTCTACTCCTATTTTTCCTCCAAATTCTACTTCTTCTTTTTCCTAAGCTAAGAAACTTTCTGCGGGAATCAAACACTCTACAAATGCAAATTTTTGTATTGACATTTCAGTATTGTGCGTCGGAAGGAAATCAAAAAATCATATTTACTTACTCCAACGATAGAAACATATCTGCAAAAAATACACGAAAACCTTTCACATGGTAAATATTCTCGTTGCTACTAACCTTCATAAGGTTGAGTATAGGTCGGAGGAAGTAAATCCTAACACATGTAAATTTCTACATGATTTTAAAACAAAATGACAGTGTAAACTGTTTTTCAACACAGAGCTCTTCAACGTAGTTATTATATGTAGAAAAAGTAAATAAATATTGTAATTTCTCATATGGTATTTATTTCATTACACATATCCTTGCACAATAATTTCCTTCCGGGGCAACAAGATGAGAATGTGAAGGAAGAAATTCCCAGATGGGTCTTCACTTCAACTCCATCTAACCCTCCTACTCATAGAGCGAAAAAGTCCTTGGAGAAAAATAGGGAAACATGGACGTAGATACTTTATAAAGCTTAACTAAAGTGATACAATATAATAATAGAGAAAAGCTGGATTTTATTCTGTCAATTTATTTTACTCATATGGTTAGGTTTTATGTACATTCTTATGGAGAAATTCAGCATAGTACTCGAGAGGAAAGGAAATTCAGAGAACAGGGAGGGAGTGAAGAGTCTGCATTCTGTCTTGTTGGAAATTTCAAACAATTACCTATAAACAAGCCTCCTTCCCCACCATCCTTTCTACCTACAACTCTCATAAATTACACTTGTTTTCAAACGAGGTGAAATGAGCTAGCTCGAGTTTGGTGGGAGAAAGTAAAGCTCGCACCTTCTCTTTCTCTCCTCTGCTCCTCTCACTCTAAAGATAGGATCCTTGAGCGGAGCAGACATGTACTTGAGGGTGAGGTCTCTGAATGAAAATAAACGAGTTGAGTGAATACCTTTGGTGATATAGAGAGAGGATAGGAGAGGAGAGAGTGAGAGGTGTGTATATGGATGGAGGAGAGAGAGAGAGAGAGAGAAAGTATGGGGAAAGCGGAAGGGAAATCAGGAGCACTCACAAAAATATCTCAATAATATTTTCTGCTCCGTATATTTCACTCAAATCTCTTCACCCGTGTAGTATCCACATCCTTAGGTGTGTGATCATCTTGTGCCCATAAAAAGTTTGAATCCCATTCCTTCTTTCACCACCATTACCAATGGACTACCTTGAACGTTCTTCCTCCTCAGTGAAACATACACGCCTCTATAATTTCCATCTATTTTCCAAGTAACCATCATTTCCCGGGCTTCCTACTACATATATGAATAAGATGAGGAGGAAAATGCCTGGATATAATTTACTTCCTAATATTATATAGGGGTTTCTAGGTCAATTGTACAGGCACAAGGGGATATATATGTATATAATAATGGGCTATTCACATTTTATATATATATGTAGATAATTGTGTGTATAAATTGTCCGTACATACTTTGGTAAACTACACATGTTTAGATGTATAAAAAAATAAAAGGATATGATTAGCTTAGAAAAACTAATGAGTGGTTGGTAAATAACTGAATGAAAGTAATATGCTCACTTGGAGAAAATCCTTGGTTGGAGCATTAAACCCTTTATTGTCTATCCTACTAGAGTAATTCTGTAGTAGGAGATAATTTTATTACTCCGATCTCTTTCTTTCCTCTCAAAAAGGTATTTATATTTATATACTATGTATATTCGTTATTATATTAATGCTATATGGAAAATCTGAAGCTGCTCAACCCAAACGGAATTTCGGAGGATTTTAATTTGTTTCTTGTACCAATTTTATTCTCATGCTCGGAGCTCCTCTCATATGAAAATCTATATAGGATTAGAAAAAGCTGAGGTACAAAAAGGAGCGTTTATGATAAGTGGTCAGAGTGAGTTATGTGCTTCATTGCATTCCATCTCCAAGAAAATTGATAGGAGGATTTTCCTATATATGTACATAGTTAAATTCGTAAATGAGAAATTATTTCATGGCTTATTGCGAGTCAAGCATATGAAATGATGTAGGACCACTTGTTTCTTCCCATTCTATTCTCAAGCTGGGATTTTTCAATTTCTATTCATTCACTGGCTCCTCCAAAATTATTCATATGTTTTATTCAATAGCATCCCAATTAATTTTGCCTGAGCTCCATCCTTCTTGAGATTCATTCAATTTTCTACTTGTAGGCATCGTTTAATCATTATAATTTGGTGTTTTTTTTATTTCTAAGCCCTCCGTGAACGTAAAATAAATTGCTGGGGATACGTAATAATTATAGAACGTGCAGTTATATACAATTATACCGTGGATTCGTACATTTATTTGGAGAGAAAGGCTTAAGGTGAAAGTGAAAGTACACGTGTAAAATTTTTAGGGTTTTCCTTGAACAAATATTTCTTTTGAGAATGTTATTTCCTCCGTAAGGTTCATGAAAAAAATACCAAAGCATACAAATAATGGAAATTATTTTATATGACTAAATAGAAATTAGAAAAATTTACTGGGAAATGTTCCATGGGTTTTTGAATGATGACAATGGAGAGGAGGAATTAACGGATGAAGTAGATAGATGAGAGGGAAAGTTGGAGAAAGCGGAAATTTAGAGCAAGTGAGTAAAAGGACGGACAGAGAAAGCTTATTATGCAGATTTGAAGACATGTTTCTAGGAAGGAAGGCGCGGTTTATGGGAGTCGTACCTAGCAATAACATTATGTTAGCATACTGTAGAAAGTCTCACATGGAAAGTAGGGAGAGTAAATGACATGGGCATTGGACCTTGAGTACGGAAGACTGTAGAGTAAATGCTCAAGCACATTTTCGCATGACAGGAACACCGAGGATCCGGCCGATAGTATATGTGTGTGTGTGTGTGTGCTATACAATATGTAGTTGTTTTGCTAAGTGGCCAACAGAGACTGTTGTGCTTTCTGAGAAATTTCCATAATCTTGTATACGTTGTAGCGAGAGAGTTGAGCGAATCCATACTATTCTTCCTCCCATAGAACATCCACAAGGCTATCAGAAGTTCTCAATCTCAACTTTATCTGAACAAAACGGCAGCCTTTAATATAGGATTGGTTCAATGTTCAACCAAGTCCCGTTCAGGGAACGGTACGCATTTTAAATTACATGACTTTCCCATGTGCATGTGTCTACATATACATATTGTACTTATATTGTACGTAAAAGCTTTAGCTTTTGCAAATGTTAGTGGAGGAGGAGATTGGATTTTCCTACTACTCGGAAACCTTAATTATTCTGCTCTTGGCAGACTCCTATATGCTTGGTGGGAAAATCTGAAGCGAGCATATATTTAGCTCAGAAATGTCGCGGGGTGTCAGCTTTCTTTGAATTTCCCTTCAAATAAATTGTTTTAATATAATCTCCTCTCTCTCTCTCTCCCTCTTCTGGAGTCCTGATTAGAAAATATCAACTTAGGAGAGAGAGGAGGCCTTTATTTGTAAAATTGTTCCACGAGTTTTTTGTTACTACTTTTTTATTCAAACGTTGTCAAAAAAGGTGGTGATTTTATAGAAACTCTACATAGTAGTAGATAGTGGAAGATGTGGAAGGGGTAGGTAAAATATCTATAGATATAAATATACATACATGCCATGTAATCTCCAGTTTCCATAAGAGGATTTTGAAAAAGGGAAATTCTGGGAACAAGTGCTTTTCCTATATTGTGAATCATTTTCCTGCATCTCATGTTTAAAAAAACAGGTTAGTGCTCCCAGCCCTGGTAACAAGCTCAAAATGATGTAGGGTAACGTGCACTAATTAATCCCACGAGCCTCATGGGATTTCATGGCTAAGCTACAGAGACTTGTTTTGTCACAAAAGTTTCTCTTTCCCAGTTTCACTAGAAAAATACATATATCTATAGTACTAGAGATGGAGGCGAGAGTCCCAAATTGTTACGCACCTCTACTCAACTCTAGTTGATATGTACTCAATGTTCATGGAAATTTAGCGTGGAAAAAAAACCAACTTTTTTTCGAGAGAAAAAAAGCCTTTATTTCACTCTTGAGAGGGTGAAAAATAAAATGAAGTGTATACTTTGTGCGGACAATCTCTTTTTCTTTTCATGCACACCCGAAAAATAATATACTCAACAACTCAACGTGTATAAAGACAGTGAACAATAATGAAAAATGTCAAGACTCTGGGAGGAATTAAATCCTGGGTCAAGTTCGTATCCACAAGTTCTGGGCTCTTCATGGACCAATGAAAGCATTTTCCAGGAGAATTTTTTTTTTCAAAATCAATGGATTTTTAAATGAATCCAGTATTCAGGATTTTTACAGTGGAATTTTTTTTAAACATCTCATATGTGAGATTTCTCACAGATAGGAAATATCCTTTTAAGCATGTACTGCATAGTATTTTGGTGTGGAAAGTCAATGTATAATGTGTTTACGAGCTTAAAATAACAAATAAGGGGGGAAAGCATGTTATCTCTACCTTACACGTAGACACCTACCATTGAATTTGCTTGGATAGAATACTTACATTTTATGGTTTAGCTACATACTTCTGTAGTAACCCAATTCAAAGATAAAATAAACAGCTCAACAAGTATTCAAAACTCTAAAGCTCTCAAGCTGTGCATAGAAGAGTAGGGATGTTGTGAGTATTTCCGGGTAAGGGGAGAGTTCTCTTCTTTCAGAAGAGAAGAAAAACACATGTCATTTCCTCGATAATGAAAATTGTAGAACATCTTATTTTGGAAGGTGAATGACCGGTGAGGTTCATCCATAAAGTAAGGTAAATAACTTTAGATACAAGAATATACACGCAGGGTATAAGGAAAGGAGTTAGGAAATGTCATTCCTCATATGCTTGTATGTTCCTCTTACACTTCCGTGGAATTCTTCTGGATCCCTAGAAATTCCTTCATAAATACCAACAACCAAGGTTCTTCCTGTTAAGCATGTTTTCCTTGGCATGAGCTGAACAAAAGCAAGTTCCATTTTTTTTATTATTCAATATCTACGTGTTAAAAAAATGCCACTTAGTAGAAAAACAAAGAGGAAAAATTTCCGGGCGAGCAAGCGTAATTATTTATACAACTAAAATGTAAGCATTGACCCTCCATCAGATGCGATGGACCAATAGCCAAGTTACGAATGAAAATGGTACCTAGAAAAAGAGAAAGTCCAAAGACGTTGCTATATGCTTGAGAGTGAAAATACGGAAAAATAACAGAATCCCAGCTGAGTTATTTCTAGGACAAAAAAAACTAGATTTTTTTTATTGGGAATCTGTAATCGAAATCATGAAGAAGGGTTTTTGTCCAGGGTAATGTTTTTGTAGGTTGAAAAAAAATCGGGAGATGACTAAAATTTTCTACATAAGGCAAAATAAGTAATGTCAACAAAATACAAGGTAGTCAAGTCACGCTTGTATGTATACACTTGAATGGAGAGGAAAAGGGGGGAAACGGGAAGAGGATTACTAAAACTTTCCCGTTCAACCCACCACAAGTTTTTTTTAAAAGGAACCAAATGTATGTTAGGAATTGGTGCTGTGTATAGTAGAAAAACAAGGGAAGGGTTCTACAAGTGCTCTGCTTTCTTAAAAGAAATGATAATATTTAGCTTTGACGTTCAAACATCACTCGTATCTATGGGTATGTATAAAAAAAGCAGGCATTAGGAGAATGATGATCGAGAAGGAAATGCTGCGGATTTGTGTCAAAAGAGTTTATTTACTTTCAATTTTCCACTCGTTTATTTCATCGGACAGGTTAAATCCAGCCAAAACTAATGTCACTCCCTTTGCATACATTAAACATAGCTATACATATATGCACTATCCATAATGATATTTCTCTTCCTTTCAGGTTCCCTTGTAAATCTCCTACATTTTGAACTATACATAGCGTTTTTTTTAAAGAATACTTGTATACGTCACTATCAAAGGCACAGATTGTTTCTCAGAGGAACTAAACTACTTGATGTAGGACAATGCACGGCTGATGGAAGCCTTTCATTGATCTTCATCCTTACCTCTTTTCCATCTTCAAGGCTATAGTTAATAACTTGCTTCAAATCCATCCTTCCTGACTTTTTTCAAATCTCAAGACTTTCATTGGAGATTTCCTATTAAAATTAGCTTCAATCTTTTTGTCATTTTGGATGAATTTTTTACAGAAATTTCCTATTATTTTTTCATTAGCTGATAAGAGAGTTAGGGGGGAAAATAAAGATAAAAATTGTGATAATGAAATTAAGAAGAATTTCGGATTTAGGATCTGCTCTGAATGTTCAAGAGTAACGTTAAGTTGAGGTGGATTTTTGGAATAGTTAGCTGCTTCCTCAAGAGAAAGTTTCTTGACTGATCCTTGAAAAGCTAACTTGGAGGAAAATATTATTTCCTATGCTTTAGAATACAAGAGAAGCTATAAGGATCTTTAGGTTTAAAATCCAGGCATCAGGAAATACTTGGTGTAGAATTGAGTTGTTCTAGGTCTCCAGGCAGGGTAAATGTGGTGGCTTTTGAAAATTTGAGGATTGAAAAGACATTAAGAGTTTACTTTGGTGCAGTGCTGATAAGAGACTACATGCACTTCTTGGATGAAGCAGGAGAAGGTTACAAAAGTAATTCGATTTTTTTTCCTTCCTTGGAATGCAAAAGTGAATAGTTTCAATTCGTTTGAAAAGTTTCAAGGACTTGATCGTTTGAAATCATCTAATTTCATTGGTATTTATTTTGAATGAGTTATTTAGACGAAGGAGTTGAGGT
Source organism: Spatulosminthurus flaviceps (assembly GCA_034693705.1). Taxonomy (NCBI): domain Eukaryota; kingdom Metazoa; phylum Arthropoda; class Collembola; order Symphypleona; family Sminthuridae; genus Spatulosminthurus; species Spatulosminthurus flaviceps. The sequence goes on along the minus strand of JAQFXU010001490.1, from coordinate 894 downwards.
AAAATCCTTTCTTATCAGGAATTCGTATAGTTTATTTTAAAAAGGGACACATCGTTTTTTATATGGCATGAACGAGTTGCTACAAAAAAAATCATCACTCCGCAGCAATTTAAGGCATTCGTGTAGGGAGGCGCCACCCTTTATCTTATAATGTATACGGCGTTGAGGGCATTTTAAAATTCCCACTTATTTTGGGCAAATTTTCACTTTTGGCATTAATTTTCTGCTTATGTAAATTGAGAGCGGTTTTTGGTCATAACATAAATAGTGAACTCGGGACTTCCCTTTTGCTCACGATGATGTGGATATTTTTTTAAAAGTCCCGCGATTAAGCTCCCTGTAATTTGACCTACTTCTCGCCCATGATTTTTACGTTGGGTATTTATGCGATTCTCGATGGGGTCAAGATCACCCCCACCCGGTGCTTTGTACTTGATTAAGAGCTGTCAGCTCAATCATCATCAAATGAATCTGTTAAAACTTGAATTGAAGTGCTATGGTTCTTGGTTGTAAATCAAATTCATTGTTTTTGTAGAAAAGAGAAAAAGTTGATACTCATAAAAGTGATTTTTAGAATTTCGTAATTCATGTTTAGAAAGGAAGCCAGTTAGAGTTAAATTCAATGGAGTAGTTGATAGATGGAGTCCTTCTATACAGATTGATTGGATATTGGAGTTAGTAATAATTACTACAAAATGATTGAAAGAGTATCTCATCATCGTTCATAGAGCTAGCATCGTATTCTCGTTCATAATAAAATCAATTGAAACTTTTCGTTCATAAGCCGCCTCCTACTACTTTCTTCTATCTTTAACTCTAAGGGTGTACTCACATAGAATCCGTCCGTAAATTTTTTCTTCCGTAAAACGGAAGAAACCTATGGCGTAATGCTTA
>JAQFXU010001489.1:0-28644 GCA_034693705.1 Spatulosminthurus flaviceps | reverse complement strand
AGGAAGGAGGTGAAAAAGTTCTGGCCATGTCTGCGGAACCCCTTGAACAGGATAGGGTTAAACTTGAACAACAGGAGCTACCAATTACCATGGAGCCTATGACTACCTCAACAGATGTTACCCTCAAAGAGGAAATACCACAAGTTACCTCTGAAACATCCTCAACAATTACTACCATCACCCAAACATTTACTAGAACAACCATAGGTAGGGATGAGATCCCACCTGAACTTGTTGACGTTGCAGACATTATTGAAACAACCCCAGTATCTGAAACTTCCGTTGCGGTTGAAGAATCCATTTCCCCAACAGTTGTAATACATCAACAGGAATCCAATCAACAAATAATCACCGGTGATGTGCCTGAACTTCCGGTAGAAACCGAAAATGTCCTGAATGAAAGTGGCATTGAAGACAGCATTGAGGTGGCTGAGGAAGCTCTACCCGAAAGTCTGGTGACGTTTATCCAAGACGAACAACCTTTGCAAACAAAGGAAGTTATTGAATATTTAGGATCCGAACCAGAAACTCAAGACAAGTCTATAATTACAAAAACAACTCGTACCACAACCACCACAGTTACTACCACAAGAACTAAAAGACTTCCAGGAGAGCCTGAGGTTGACATTACAGAGGTAACCGTCCAACCTGAAACCACTGTAACTGAATTGCCAGTTGCTCCACAGGTGGAAAGCACAAACGCAGATATTCAGGTTGAAGTACATCATGAAGCACCAGAGGGCGTTGAGAGCTTGGAAACTTTAGAGCCAGCAGAAGAAATCCCAGCTGAGAGTAGTTTACCCCTCGAACAAGCCGAAGCTCCTAAAAAGGACAAAGACTCCCGCCCATCTTTCATGCAGCGTTTCAAGAAATTATTTGTTCCATCCAGCAGCTCTCCTGAAACTAGTGAGACCGGTAAAGATGAAACGTTGCAAAGCAAACTTCCAAAAGAAGAATCCGTTCCAGATGCTGCACCAACAACACCTGAAGCTGCAGTTGAGGAACTTGCTCAGTCCATAACTACATTTGAAGCTCCAGTTTCTCTGGAGTCTTCGCCGCAAGTTATTTTGCAAGAAGAATCACCAATCGAAAGTGAATTAGAATTATCAGACGAAATCCGTTATGTTCACTCTGTTTTACAACAATCAAATATTGACGCGAGATTAGAAGAAATTGTGAGTTTAGAACGAGCTATTTCTCCAAAGAACCTGATGGATATTTCAACTGGATCTCCAGAAAGTACACCACCTCCCACTACTGCCGAAGAAAGCAAGCCAGAAGCTCTTGTAATTGACGAAGATACTACACCTGATGCTCTGAAACTTGCAGAGAATATTGAACCGGAAGCACCAGTAATTGCCGATGAAAGCAAGGTGGTTGCTCCGGCAGTTATACCCAGTGAATTGGAAGAACCGAATTTAGAACTTATTCCAGAAGCTCTCAATATTAGTTCTTCAGAACTTGTAATTGAATCTTTGGTTCAAGCAGTAGAGTCAACGGAGGTGGTAGTTCCAGACACCACAGCAGAAGAGGAAATCATTAGCGCGGAAGATCTTCAGCCATTAGATTCTTCTCAGCCTACCACGCAGCAGCGTACCAGACCTATATTTTACCTTCCTGGATCGATTGATGAAGAAATTGTCATTCTTCAGGCTGAATTTAGTGGTGGCGATGACGTTTTTGTACCACAACAATCAGAAATTGAAGGAGCAAAACCAGAGGCTCCTGGCCAAGACCAAATTATTGAAAAAGTTACGCAAGAAATCGTCACACATGAATCCCCCGTTGAAGAGGCTGTTGTTGAGGGAATTGTTATCGAAACACCACAGATTGCACAAGAACCTTCTGCAACTGAAGTTTCAGAAGTGACAGAAACTGTTTTGACTGAAATACGAACAGTTGCAGAGCAGGTACCCTCTGAAACAGTTGACTCGCAAGTCGTAGTAGAAAGAATTGATGAAATAAAACCCGCACCAGAAGATCAACTACGAATTCCTTCTGAGCAGCTTGAAGCTTTTGAAATTGTAGGAAATGAATTCCAACCTCTTCAATTAGGATTCAAAGAAGCGGAAAAAGCTTGGCAGAGTTTTCTCACATCTGTTCCGAGTCCATTGGAAACAGAAAGAGAAATCGAGGAAGTGCAAGATGAGAAACAAGTGGAAGGAGTACGTGTCAGGGAACCTGTACTTGAAACAGATTCAGATACCTCTGCGACCCAAAAGTCGGTGGAACAGTTGTCCACAGTTTTATCAAATACCGAACAGATAAATAGCAAGGAAATTGTGCGTATAATAGACTTAAATGAAGCGGAGCCCGCATCAGAAATGGTAATCGTTACCGAAAATATTCAGACTGTACCCGAACCTCAGACACTCAGCTATGAGGAAATACTTGCCGCTGAAATCACAAACGATTTCATTCACTTATCAGCCTTGTTCTCTGAAGCAGAGAGAAATTGGCGAATATATTTGAGAGATATTTCTGAAGCCGAAACCTTGCCACAAAAGCTAACTGAACCGAACAAAGTAGATCTTCCTGAAAAACTTGACAGTGAAGAATCCACTATTCTAGCTCAAGGTCAAATTGCTTCAATTGAGGTAGCTGAAGAAGAAGAGAAAGTGCCAATTGTCGAAGCCCAAGTTTCTATGGAAAATATTTCTGAAGTGCAAGCCCCAGTAACAACGCCTGAGGCAGAGCTAACAACTGAGACAATTCAAATTGAAACTTTAATTGAGACAAGTTTAGAGCCGGTGCCTTTTATTTCGCCTACCAAAACTGCCCCACATGAGGAGGAAGTAGAACCTCAACAACCAACAAGCGTTGAGCAGAAAGATGAAGAAATTACGGAGGCTCCATCTCAAGAAGTGTCCGCACAAGTTGAAATAATCTTGGAAACCTCTATTATTGCCGGCGAACCCATTGAGGACGCAGAATTACATGTTGTAAATGATACGCCAGTTCCCATTGACGTGGAAATACCAATTGCAATTATGGAAACCAGCTTGGAAGTTCCGACTATTGTTGAAACGGAAATTCCAATTGAAGTGGAAATGCCATCTACAATTGAAACTAGAATTCCTATTGAAATTGTAGAGTCCACTTCACAAGTGTTGTCCTCCACCGAAACACAAATACCCATTGAAATACAAGAATCCACCGTAGACACATCATCCGCGATACCAATAGCCATTGAATTACTGCAGACTACTGCTGATACTCCACTTATGGATGAAAAAGAGGACTACATTAAAGTTGTGGAAGTACCGCAAGAGAAACCTTCAATTGAAGATCTCATTAATGATGCTATTCAAGATAGCACCGAATCAATCCTTGTATCTGAGCGACCTGTGGAAGAAATACAAATAATACCAGAACAAGCCACAGAAGACGTGCCAGTGGAACCCCAAATCACACAAACTATTACTCAGCATACCACAACGACACTAACCACAACAACTGAATCTATTCCTGTGGAAATCGAAATAATTTCTGAACCACTACGTGTGGAAGAACCAGCACATATTTCCGATGCAGGACCTGTCATAATTGACGATGCCAGTGAATTGCAGCCATTATTACTGCAAGAATCAATTGACCAAGCTCTGACTTCTTCAACAGAAGAAATTCCAACTATTGCTGCGGAAATTGCTGATGCAGCTGCAAAGCTTGTGTCTGTAGCAGAAGAAATGTTAATAGTTGCATCACCCAAAGAAACCAATGTTGAAGAAGATATATTTGATTTTGACGAGCTCGAATGGAATGATATTCCCAAACACTACGTCTTGTCTGACACAACCGAAGATGTCCAGCTAACGTCTTCTGATTCTGATGCGCCAGTTGATACTCAAATAATTACCATTGACCTGCAACAAACCAGTCAAACTCTTAAAACCGAGGATAATCTCAAAGCAAATTTACGCCCAGATTACCTCGACTTATTCGATGAACCAATGTCAGTCTCACTCGAGACTAAACTAGAAACTCCGGATGCTATCCCGGAAATGGTTCCCGTTCCTGAAATCACGACCCGTCGTCAAAGTTTAACCAACTTAACAATTACAACCGAGGCAGTCCCACCCGAGTTATCGGTAGACTCCTCCCCTGATATTGAATTCGGCGTTGAAGCAATTGACATAATTGAACTTGCTTCCGCACAACCTCCAGCCCGAAAGAAATCCAAAACCGTAACATTTGCCGACCAAGTTCAAATTTCCGATCTACAACTAAGTCGCCCCAAGGAGGAGGTGCCAACAAGCACGAAATTCGAAAAGATCGAGTCTCCTCCTCCATTAGAATTTGAAAGCGATTTGATTCCGCTACTATCTGAGTCAGACCAATCCGAAAAAGAAGTTGAAACTTTCTTATCCACGACCCAAACAGCAGTCACACAAGAAATTCCTATTACACAAACTCCATCTTCTCCAGTTGATGTCTTAAGTGCTAAGTTAATTCTCTCTCCCCCAATTTCCCCACCTGATACCGTTGAAAGCGATTCCGATTTAGAATTTGATCTTCTCAGCTCTTCTGCACCTTTAACAACGCTTTATCAAGAAGCGGAAAAAATGTTTGAAGAAAATCAAGAACTTTTACGTCGACAGAAGAAACCTAAAGAGAAGAAGAAGAAACAAGAAGACTCCGCACCACCACCGCCCCCATCAGATGGCGACGATGAAGATAAAGAAAACCAATCCCGTCGTCCCCCTGAACCCGACGATGGCGGTGAGGGCGGTAGTTCCTTTAGGAAAGAGCCCGTCACCGAATTATATAGTTCAAGTGTTCCAAGTTCAAACTGGACAGATTGGAGTACTCATTTAAAAATTGGTCCAGAACCTGGAAATACAGTCTACTGTATTCCGATGAACGTGAGTGGAGATCCTGAAGCTCCAGCAAACATGTCAGCTCCGCTGGCAGAATCCATCTCCGACAGTAAATACCAGGCCCACGACGAATTCTTGAAGATTAAGGTGAAATATTGAGTCAAATGTGTGGTTTGCAGATTTCCATCTGATAAATTTTTCTTACTAATGATGGTGTGGGCGCGTTTTCTTTGTTTTGACTAACAGCATTAGCTTGGGCATTTTTAATGAGATAACACATGATGTAAATAATGAGTAACGTAATAACTTTTCTCCTACCCCCAAAAAATGTAATGTATCCAAATCCAAACTAAAGTATTGCATATTCAAACGCATTGCTATAAATGGCTCTCTTCCAATTTCCAAAGGCTCATAAATTACCAATGCATCTGTACTCAATAATAATCGTTTAGTGTTGATCTGCCAGCCTGACTTGTCTGTCTTGAAGAAAATAACATTGAGGAAATTCACTTGTAAAATTAGACAAAATTTATTTTTGTTTTGAATTTCTCAGTGTCGGTCGGTGCATTTTGCTAGCTCCTTATTATGGGGCTCTTGCTTCCTTTTCAATCTGTCGACAAGAAATGTATGGCACATGTATAATCTTGGTTAAGCAAATATTTGCTCGAATTTTAGTCTCGTAAAAGATGCTTTCAAAGTCTGACTTTTGCGACTTGCGAAATGCTTTTTTTCTGTCTGTGTAATTTTGTTATGCTGCTGAGCATTAACTGTATATGAACGCTTCCCCCTCACAGCTGGTAGTGTAGTGTATTAGAGTATTAGAGCGTACATGTGACTGCACTTTTTCACATCTTCACCGCATTACGTCCTCACTAAAAAGAAATATTGCTAAGAATGTTAAAATGTAGCATATGTGGTTTACGTCTGGGATATAGTGGATGATTGCATGTTCCAAGTCATTTAGGCAATTCTCTACTGGAATTCAATGTGAGGTTATTATATCTATCTATTTGGTCGATGGTGTCAACTTGCCAACTGTGTCAAAAATTGGCCTAATGCATTACGTACAGCTTTGAGAACTTAACCAGAACGTGTATATGTATGGGCTTTTATTTTTAAGCAGAAGGTTAAAATAAGACCTTCGAACCCAACCGTGAATCCTTTAGTTTACGAAAGCTCATCTTTTTTACTCTCAAATCCCTTCCCATCCTTAGTTGATAAACTTCGGTTCATAAGAAACTGTTCCTTCCTCACTCTGTCTCTTCATATCTTTAAATTCGAAAAAAAATATAATTATTTGACAAACTATTATCGACGCCTGTTAACGATCTTCACACAAACGAAAATTTTCGCTCGACACATATATACATATATTAAAGTGTAGCTTTAAAAAAAATCAGCCAAGCTGTATCTCTTAAATTATAGAAGTAAAAAGGTTAAGATTTACATCGTTTTTTAAAGGTTCTGCTGGCTATATTGCCCATTCCCCCGCATAATTTCGTAACTTTTATCAACTTATGCAAGCTTCCTGTTTGAGTTTGAAATAACTCTTTGGAATTTTAGTGAGATATGGCTGCTAAAAAATAACTGTGTTGTTCTTACTACAAATTAAACCATAATAAAAATATAATTAAGCTAAATTGCTACATGTTGGATTGTTGTTTTTTGAGATGAGATTAACACACATGCATAAATATATGCCTGTTAATATTGTGGAATTTTTATGTTCTGGTACTAATTTACGATGGGTGTTTGTAAACATTTAGGATTACATAGCTTTGGAGATTGAAAACTTGGAGAAGGAGGTTGATAATACAGTGGAAAGGCTGCTCACTGTTAATTTGGACGATGCGCAAAAAACGCTTCAAGTCACTGAGGTTGGTGCCGTGTAATTTTATTTCATTCATTTTGCTTTGTATATTACCGTGGAAATGTGTGTAGGGATGTGCGTAAGGAAAGAATTTTCATTCATAGAGTTTTTTTGTTCAAAATGTCGACGCCTGTTGTTGCTTACATTGAGACGATTTTAGCCACATGGTCTTTGCTATATAAAAAATTTTGATGGAATTTTGTGGCGATTCAATTGAAATTTTAATCTTTGTAACTAAAATGTAGAATCAAATTTTAAGCAATGCAACTTAAATTTTTATCGGTGCGGTGTCTGAAATTTAAGGCAATGTATTTTGTCTGAAATTTGTTCGAATCGTATAACAAAAATTTTCATATGATATTTGGGGCAAATCAAATTTTTGGATATATTTCAGCATGAGTATTAAATTATGAATTATTTTTGCAGGAACTTTTGGCCCGGCTGAATGCCCTCAGAGAAACCGGCGATGTAGTTAATACAACACTGACGAATCTTCCTGGTGAAGATTCTGAGGTGTTAAAACTACGAAATAATCTAAATGAACTTGTTCTTCGTATTCGAGCTCTTCAAGCTCAAACTGGAAAATTACAAGTACGTAAAAAGAATTATTCATCTCCTTTAGAGTATCCATTCATAATAGCATATACACACTTTTGATGTTCATATATAAGTAAATGTTTTCTAAATATGTACCCATATATAGTTAGCCATTTTTGGTGTGACTATTAATATGCACGGAAATAACAACGATTGCATGACTAAATGTTCCTTTACCCTGAGTTTTACTAATGTTTTCAAAATTCCTCAAACCGTGTGTTTCTTTTGTGCATTTCTTTTGTTTTTAAAATTGTTTTTGAGTTCAACGGTCCGTTTATAACAACAGAATGTTTTTCACATATGGATGCGTGGGAGAAATTTAATTATTATACCCCGCACACACAAAAATCACATGAACACAAAAATGACATTAAAACGTCAGGTAAGACACATATATGCTAAGGGTCCGTGTCTTGGTTTTCTTTTTATTTAGGTTGGTACAAAACGGATCGTTGATAAACTTACTACGAGTGATTCACCTACGGACGAAAAAATACAAGGTGAGATTTCTATTTAACGACGGCTTTTCTCTCCAGCAAAAAAAATACACTGCAGCTCTACTCTTCTATCGTTGATTTTTTTTGTTGCATTCTAACCTCTTGCCGAATAGTCCTCTGTTTTGTGAATATTAAATTAACGTTTTTTCTTTGTGAGAATAGAATAGAAGGTTTTTTTTAAAAAAAAGCAGAGTGAACTTTTAAACTTAACGGGAGTAATCATATAGAATTAATTTAATGCTCAATGGTTTATTTTAATCAAATATCCGCTCATTCAATCAAACGAAATTTTAGCCGCTTCAAACGAAATTTCAGACGACGCCACTGAAATTTCGGTCGATGTGTAATTGCAATGATAGTTTATATTTTATTTACAAAAACTCCATTAATATACAGTTGGGTTGGGTTAAGTAAAGTAGTAACGTTAATATGCAAAAATGTAAACAAAAATGTCGAGGGCTTTCTACTACTGTAGGACTGTGAAGTTACATAACTTACGAGTATAGACAGCTGCTTCCATTTAAGAGGCTAATGAACGAAATAATAATGTTTGCAAGCAGATCCCGTTGTTGTGTCGACTTCATCCTCAACCCAACAAACATCACCAAATGCTGCTTTCCGTGCAGTAGAAGTCTCCACCGTAGTCATCCCTGCTCAACAGTTTGTAGCCAATGAGTCCACCGATGAATCTGGCAGTAAAATCCTTACAACCGTGTCTCGCACGGTCATGCTTAGTCAGAAGAAAGAAGTATCCATGACTCAATCGTTTGAGGGTGGTGGATACACACCCGTCCCTAGTCCCGAACCTGAAAAAGTCACCGTTGAACGCATTATAACCAGTCCCGATATAGTCACAGACCTAGCCATAGCTTCATTACCAGAAAATATCCCACAACCCAAATTACCAGCCCCATTACAACAAATGGTCACCACTAGCTCAACTGGAGAAGATTTAACTGTACGAGTACGACAAGTCACGCAACATGTAACAAGGAGAGTAATCCGCAAGCGAAGAAAGATCATTAGGAAGATCGTAATTGTCAATGGAGTTGAACAAGTTTCGGAACAAGTTGTGGAGGAGCCGGATGAGATTGATGAGCAAACTAGTGAAGTCTCAAGTGGACCAACCTTCGATGTTACTAAAGGTACTTCCGGAAATACACAAACAATTAATAAGGAGGAGGCGGAATCTTTGTTAAAGTCCGCAACACATGTTCATTTAATTAAGAAAGAGGAAACGACCACGGCTGAACATGCTGTGATTCCCGAAGCCACGGCTATCTATCGGGAAGCCCCGGAGCCCAAGTCTGAACAGTTATTAGCACAAGCGGCTCCGGAAAGCATAGCTCCTACGGACAGTAGTAGGGTAGAGGAACTCAAAGTCCAAGATGCAGAAACATCTCCCGTAATTCAGGAATTACAGGATGCTACCACACAGTCAAGTAATATTTGTGATACTTTTGACGCTACCACGCAGTCAGTAGTTGCTGAGTCTAATGATGCAACTACACAGTCGACAGCCATTATTACTGTGAGTAGTACTATTACGGGTGAGGTAGACAAAGTCACTGTAGAGTCACGCTCAGAATTACCTGATAAACCTCTTATGACAGGAGATGCAGGAGTAGGCGACACGCAGAAAAGTATTTCTAGTGCTTTATTGCATGATGAGCCTATTATGATACAAGCTAACATTTCCTCAGACTTGGATCAAGTTCCCTCCTCTGGCGAGATTCAGGAAACTGTAAACATTGAAACTAGTGAGCTCACAACAGACAAACCAACACAAGCTCACTCCGTGGTTGTGGAATCGCAAGTCATCATAGAATCTCCAACCGTTCCCATTGACGATTTTTCCCAAGCTGATTCACAGATCCCACCAGTTACCACTCAAACTGACATTTTTGTCACTTCTAGTCAAAAACAAACAACAATTCATGAACAAATAGATCAATCACAAACAATTCACACAGTCGAAACATCAATTGAAGCCACTACGATTTCACAAGTTCTAGAATCAAAACAAGAACCAAGTGAGGAAGAACAAATTATATTGACTCATGAACAATTAGACTCACAGTTAGGACTTACAACTATTCCTGATGGCATTTCCCCACCAAAAAAGCCTACAATTTCAGAACCCGGAGATGAAACATTGATAGCCCAGCTTTTACATCCAGAAGGAACTGAGCAGATTACCCTAACTCCTGAGACGGTAGTTTCCGTATCTACGGTAATCACAAAGACCATGACCACAGAAACTACAGAGGGCGCACCAGCTCCTGGTTCAACGGGCGAGCAACCTGCGGCAACAGAGGATGTAAATCAGGCTCCACCAACCGAGGCTGAAGCCCAACCACAACAAATGACTCTGGTAGAGGAAACGGAAATAGTTACAAGGGAAGAATCGGAAAATATTGAAATAGTACCAGTACAAGTGACTGAAAGCCCAACTGGCATTGCCGTGGAACTACCCACCAAAACTGTACAGGCCGTACCAAAAGAATTATCTGAACCTGTAGAATTAGAACCACCTAAAACTGTATCAGTAGAAATTCCTGTAGATGCTCCAGTAGACTTAAATGAACCTTTACCTGTTGATGTTTCCCAACCTGCACAAGTAGATAAACCTGAATCTGCACCAGTAGAGACAGCTCCGTCTTTACCATTGGAGCCGTCTGAATCTGCACCATTAGCAATCCCCGAAGCAGCAAAAATGGACGAGCCTGAGAAACAGCAATTAATTATTTCGGAAGAAACAGTTTTAACCAAACCTGACTCAGTTGAAGGAGCAAAGGAAGCTGATGTTCCTGAAGCTACCGCCCAGTCAAGAACAATTACATTCCAAACCACAGAGATTACAGTAGTCAATAAAACTACGATCGATTCCCAAACTCCACAACTTTCCATAGGTACCCAATCTGAGCCTGAAACTGTTGAGACACAAACACAATCATTACCCACAGTTTTAGAACAAGCCACGCAGTATGCTGAAACTGTTGAGCATGCAACGCAGTCAAGTCCAGAACGTGTAGAAAAATCAACTCAGTCTTTACCTGAGGTAGTTAGTACGGCCGTGCAGTTGGATGAGCCCATAGGTAAAAATATTGCATTGCCTTTAGAATCTAGTGAACAAATTAGTGTCGAGATAGACGTAAGTAAATCGGAAGCGCAGGGTGAGAAAGAATTAGCAGGACTCGAGGAATCTCAGTTAACTGAAGAACCATCACATGAACTTACTGAGAAGGAGGATTTACCTTTTGTACCTCAGCAACCTGAAGTAATAAAAGAATCCAAGATTGTCAAGGATGCGTCAACTGAACGCTTGGAACCGATTGAATCCCATCAATCGGATTCACAGAACACCACTACTGACGCCACCCAGTCACAATCTGATTTACTTAATAATTTGGCAGGATTAAACCTGCAGGATGAAATACCACCAGTAATTATTGAAACTACTCAAACTACTGAAACAACTGAGAGTAAAAGCTACTCTCGACAGGTAACACAAATTGCAGGGGAAGAAAGTGGACCCGAAAATTTGAAGGATGAAATATTAGATTCATCTCAACAAGTAACTCCGTCTGACACTTCTGCAGTTAATCTTGCAGGAGATGAACCCGGCGACACTGACACAACCACGACAATAACAACTCTCACCACTGAACACCAAAATATTACAGGAGACTCAATAGAAGTAACAACTAAAGACTTAGCTTCTCAACTAGTTGAAGAAACACCAGAACCAAGCCAAGGCACTGCAAGCAAAATTAGTGAAGTAGCCACTTCTATAGCAACAGGAGCCGTAGGCGTTGTAGGTCTCCTGGCTGGACTTATATCTGGTCAAGAAGCACCCGAAACACCTCAACTCGAACAGGCTCAAGAATCAGTTGAAGAAGTTAAAGCTGCGCCACCTGTCGAACTTGTTCCTTCACCGGAACCTACTACAGCCGATGTCCAAAGTATTCCTGAAACAGCTCAACAAGCTACCAGTGACGAGGTCGTTTCCCATATTGACACGCTTCAAACACAAATTGTGCAAACAGAAATTGCCGTTTACGAATATCCTAGCGCACAAGTTACTGAACAAATAACGCTGGAAACATCAGCTCCAGAAATCTTACCTACCGTGGAAGCAGAGCAAGTACCAATCATATCTCAACCAACTGAAGCTCAGGAAAGTGTGGCAGCGGAATCTACTGAGATCCAAGAACCTGTCGAGACACCAGTTCTTTCAACAGAACGACAACTTTCTGTCGTGTCCATCACAGAGGAGACCCAGGAATTGGCCGCCATTAAAACCGAGGAGCTGCCTATCAGCGTCACTTTGACGGAAGCGGAACAAGAAAATCTGGCAGGAGTAACCACCGAAGCCCAAGAGCCAACAGAAATAGCGACATCTACTTTGGAAAGAAAGCTGTCTTCTGTATGGGTGACGGAAGAGACTCAAGAATTAGCTTCCCTCAAAACAGAAGAGGTTCCGAGCACCGTAACAATTGAGATACCTGATCTCGCAGAAAGCACCACAGCTGTGCAGGCTACTAGTGAAGAGGTAGTAGCTCAAATTCCAGCTCAGTCTGAATTGATTCTAGTGCCTCAAGTTGAAGTTTCCGTCCAGAATATCCCTGAAGTGACTGAGCAAGTTACTCTGGAAACCTCAACCTTGGAAACAATAGAAACTGTTTCTGAAGAATCATCACCTTCCGCACAACAGCCTGTATTATCAACAGAAACTTCGGAAGTTCTGGAGCTGTTGGCTTCAGTGGCCACGGAGTCTCAAGAGCCATCTGAGACTCCCGTAGTTTCAATGGAGAGACAGGTATCATTGGTATCGGGTACTGAAGAAACTCAGGAACTGGCTACAATCAAGTTGGAGGAGACTCCAAGTACTATTACCATTGAGAGTCCGGATCTTGTAGAAAGTACCATCACGGTGCAGGCCACAAGTGAAGAACAAGTAGCACAAATCCCAGCTCAATCTGAAATAACTCAAGAACCTCAGGTGGAAGTTTCCGTCCAGATCCTCCCTCAAGTCACTGAACAGGTCACTCTCGAGACCTCTACCGTTGAAACAATTGAAACTACTTCTGAAGAAAAATCACCAGCTATTCAACTACCTCTAGAATCAACAGAGACTTCGGAAGCTCTGGAACTGTTGGCTTCAATGGCCACAGAGGCTCAAGAGCCCTTCGAGACTCCTACCGTTTTACTGGAGAGACAGGTCTCATTGGTGTCTGGTACTGAAGAAACTCAAGAGCTGGCTACAGTCAAGTTGGAGGAGACTCCGAGCACTATAACTGTTGAGAGTCCTGAACTCGTGGAAAGTACCATCACGGTGCAAGCTACAAGTGAAGAACAAGTAGCTCAAATCCCAGCTCAATCTGAAATAACTCAAGAACCTCAGATAGAAGTTTCCGTCCAGATCCTTCCTCAAGTCACCGAGCAAGTTACTCTCGAGACCTCAACTACAGAAAAAACTGAGATTACTTTGGAAGAATCGCCAGATTCTCCCCAAGAACCAGTTCATGCTACAGAAACCTCGGAAGTTCTGGAGCTGCTAGCCTCAATGGCTACAGAAGCTCAAGAGCCTTCGGAAATTACATCACCTACCATTGAAAGACAAGTCTCAGCTCAAGAACCTCAGGTTGAAGTTTCTGTCCAGATCCTCCCTCAAGTCGCCGAGCAAGTTACACTCGAGACCTCAACTACAGAAAAAACTGAAATTACTTTGGAAGAAGATGCTGTCCAGGAACCAGTGCATGCTGCGGAAGCCTCGGAAGTTCTGGAACTGCTAGCCTCAGTGGCTACAGAAGCTCAAGAGCCCTCCGAAATTACATCACCTACCATAGAACGACAAGTATCGTCTGCATCAGTCACGGAGGAAGCCCAAGAACTAGTCACTATTACAACCGAAGAGATTCCAAGCGCCATCACAATTGGATCTCTTGAGTTGGATGAAAGCAACGTTACAACTCAAGCCGTTAGCGAAGAACAATTCACAGAGCTGTCTGTACCATCTGAACAGATTTCAGAGACAAAGCTGGAAGTTTCCGCACAAATTTTACCGGAAGTGACTGAGCAAGTATCACTCGAGACTTCAGTTGTAGAGTCAGTTTCAGAATTACCATTAGTCTATCCAGCAGAGGAGCTTCCTGCAGCTTCATCAGATTTGGGAGAACATCTTGCAGCTGTCTCGACTGAAGTCCAGGAACCTTCCGAACTTCCAACGCCCACATCCGAAAGAAAATTGTCATCAGTTTGGACCACAGAGGAAACACAAGAACTCACTACCATAACAACAACTGAAATTCCTAGCACATTTGTAGACAACGCTGATCTCGAGGAAAGCACTTCAACAATATTAGCTACAAGTGAGGAGCAACTAGCTCAAATCGCATTACCTCAAGCAGAGCTCTCAGAGCCATCATTGGAAATTTCAATTCAAAGCGTCCCGGAAGTGACGGAGCACATCATTCTTGAAACTACTGAGATTCAATCTTTACCAACAGAACCTCCAGTTCCTGATCTACCAACTCTTTCAACAGAAGCTCAGGAACTCCTAGCTGCGGTCACAACTGAAGTACAAGAACCTTCTGAAATTTCAACACCACCTGTAGAACGCCAACTGTCGACTGTCTCAATTACAGAAGAAGCTCAAGAGTTATCAACCGTTAAACTGGAAGAATCGCCCGCCACCATCACAGTTGCATCACTAGGAACTGAACAATTAGCTTCGGTTACTACTGAAATTCAAGAACCATCCGAAATTCCGACAATTTCTATTGAAACACAAGTTTCAACGGTTTCTGAAATCGAAGAAACGCAGGAACTTTCTACGACTGTAACTCAAGCTGCTCCAACTAGTGTCACTGACCAACTTCAACCATCAGAAGCACAAGAAAATATCGCCGCAGTTACTACCGAAGTACAACACCCAGCTGATCTTCCAGTTATTTTAATGGAAAGACAAGTCTCTCTTACAACAGGAATTGAGGACACTGTGGAACTGTCAGAGGTTAAGACTGAAGAAATCGGAACTGTTACAATTGAAAGCCCAGGAGCTCCAGCGACATCAGCCCAGGCTACAAGTACCGAACTGGTTACAGAAATTTCCTCACAGGAACCAGAAATTCAACAACCAAACGTTCAAATTCAGTTGGAAGAAACCCCAGAAAAGGAGACTTCTCCTCTAGTCTTACCGGAAGTATGCGAGCAAGTAACTCTTGAGACGTCAATCGTTGAAGTGGTTGAAGAAACTACTCCAATTGAACAACTTATACTACCTGAGGAACCTTCTTCTGCGCAAGAGCACATTGCTGCGGTTACTACTGAAACACAGGAAGCCTCTGAGATACCCACACCTACCTTAGAGAGGAAGCTATCCTCAGTTTGGGCAACCGAAGAAGCCCCGGAGTTGGCCGTCATTACAACAGAACAAGTTCCAAGCACAGTCACAGTTGAAAATCAACAAACTCTATCCGTCGTAACCGTTGAAGAAACGCAAATTGTAGCTCCATCTACGGACCTAGAAACTGAGACTGAAAAGAGTGAAATTAAATTTACTCCTTGCTTAGTACCCGAAGAATTTAAAACTATTTTGTCCGCTCTTGCAAGGGACGAAACAGAAGAAGAACCAGTAACCTCAGTTGACCAAGTGGACGCTCAACCAAGACCTGCTCAAAGTCAAGAAATAATTGATTCTACTGTAGAACTCATAGAAGTTGAAGAAGTATTATCGCAACTTGTAGAACAAGAAATTCCAGCTGAAACTGAGCAGATTTCATTGGAGTCGCCGCAAGAAGTATCATCGCTAGTCGCATGTGAGCTAACTACCAAAATTGCAGTTACCCCAGAACAATCTGTACAGGAAGAGCCTTCCGATGCAGTAACTTCACCGGTAGACAAGGAATCATCCCCCACCGAACTACCACAAGAACTCGTTTCTTCTGAAGTCGAAGATGCTTCAAGCGCCGTTGATAGCTCAGCTATTACTCCGGATATTACTGATGGCCGGGAAGCACCAGGCGAAGAAATAATTGAAGTTCAAATCCTGGACGAAAAGCTTGACGCCTTGATTGAAAAGTTAAATACCAAAATGGATGTAGCTCTACTTCATTCTCAAGGCATAGCCCCAGAAGAAACATTGGGTAGCTTGAAGGAAGCAGTTGGTCAAAGAATCCGAAAGCTAATTACTTACACCACAATTTCCGTCACCGAAGAAATTGAATTTATTGAAGAAATCATTGAATTAATTGAATACATCACAGTTTACATTCATCACATTCAAATTACTACAACTATAATAGAAACTTCTTCAGTGCCCGTGGAAGAAAAGAAAGTGGAGCAAGAAGCTTTAAAAACTCAGCTCGACGACCTCAACCAGCAACTACAAGAGCTTCAAAGTATTACAGGAACAATTAAAGATGAGCAACTTGCAGCAAAACTTCAGCAAACAATCCAGCTATCTCAAGACAATACTGCACAATTGAGCAATACAGTAGAATCTAGCATTCAATTCAATGAAGATCTCCTGATTTTAGGATCGGACGCGAGTGAGAATTTAGCTAGAATCAATGCCTGCCTCGACAAACTAGCAAAAGAATTCCAAGAATCTACCACCATGTCAGGAGCGGAATATCTAGCTAAATTAAACCAACTTGAAATTCTTCTTCAACGACTTGTACCTAAGAAAGAAGTGACACCAAGCCCTGTGGCTGAAAACATTGAAAGTGAGATTGTTGAACACGTCTGCGTTACAGAAGTAACTGAACTTTTGGACCATCCTCCAGAAACTGCTGATATTCAACTGGAATATTCTGACCAAACTGTACCTCAAGTCACCGATCAAGTTACCATGGACACCGCAGTGCTGGATGAAACGATATCCGAAATTCCTACACAGTCCACTGAACCTTCAGAAGCTTTAGAAATTTTAGCATCAATTGCTACAGAAGCTCAAGAGCCTTCAGAACTAACAGAGCGCATTTTGGATCGACAAGTTTCTTCTGTCTCGGTAACTGAAGAAACTCAGGAACTTGTCACAATAAAAACGGAAGAAGTTCCCAGCACCATTTCAATCGAGAGTCCTGATCTGGCTACAAGTACCAGTTTAGTGCAAGCAATGAGTGAGGAACAAATTGCCGACGTATCTGTGCCAACTGTAGAGACTTCAGAAACCACAGTCGAAGTAACCACCCAAGTTTTGCAAGTAACCGAGGAAGTTCCATTTGAATCCACTCAGATCGAGCCAACATCAGAAGAAGCCCCAGTCCAGGCTGCTATTTCAGTCCCAGAGTCACAAGTCAGCCTTGCTTCTGTAGTCACAGAAGTTCAAGAAGCTACTGAAATACCAACGCCAACAGCGGAAAGAAAAATGTCGACTGTCTGGGCAACTGAAGAAGCACCTGAATTGTTAGAAACAAAAGCGGAGGAAGTTCCTAGCACCCTCATAACTGCCGAACAAAGGGAACTAGAAGAAAACCTGGCTGCGATGACAACAGAGGTTCAAGAACCTTTTGAGTTGCCCACTATTTCAATAGAGAGGCAACAATCTTCCGTGAGTGCTACTGAGGAGACGCAAGATCTGGAGACAGTCATAACCACGGAGGTACCGACTACCATTTCAATTGAAAACCCTGATCTAGCTGAGAGTAGTCTAGTGGCCGAGGCCATGAGTGAAGAAATTGCTGTGGAGCTGTCAGTATTAACTCAAGAGTGTCCTGAGTCAAAACTTGAAGTTTCTGTCCAAAACCTTCCCGAAGTAACGGAGATTATTACACTGGATACAACAACGCCAGACGATGTCCCCGTTCTGGAAGAGGAATCTGCAGCAGCCCAAATACCAGTTACATCTCTGGATGATCAAATCCTTGTTGCAGGAATTACTTCCGAGGCACAAGAGCCATTAGAGATTTCCACGCCTCTAACCGAACGGCAACTTTCCACTTCATCCGTGCCTGAAGAAATCCAGGAAATAACAGTGATTTCTACTGATGTTCAGGAGCATCTTGCAGCATTAACCACCGAAGCTCAAGAGCCAGCGGAAATAACGACATCTACTTTGGAAAGAAAGTTGTCTTCTGTATGGGTGACGGAAGAGACTCAAGAATTAGCTTCCCTCAAAACGGAAGAGGTTCCCAGCACCATTACCATTGAAAATCCTGATCTCGCAGAAAGCACCGTCACGGAAGAGGTAACAAGTGAAGAGCAAGTTGCGCAAATCCCAGCTCAATCTGAATCAAAACTAGAACCACAAGTTGAAGTTTCCGTCCAGAATATCCCTGAAGTGACTGAGCAAGTTACTCTGGAAACCTCAACCGTGGAAACAGTAGAAACTGTTTCTGAAGAATCCTCACCTTCCGCACAACAGCCTGTATTATCAACGGTAGCGTCGGAAGCTCTAGAGCTGTTGGCTTCAATGGCCACGGAGTCTCAAGAGCAATCCGAGACTCCTACCGTTTTACTGGAGAGACAGGTCTCATTTGTGTCTGGTACTGAAGAAACTCAAGAACTGGCTACAATCAAGTTGGAGGAGACTCCGAGCACTATAACTGTTGAGAGTCCTGAACTCGTGGAAAGTACCATCACGGTGCAAGCTACAAGTGAAGAACAAGTAGCTCAAATCCCAGCTCAATCTGAAATAACTCAAGAACCTCAGATAGAAGTTTCCGTCCAGATCCTTCCTCAAGTCACCGAGCAAGTTACTCTCGAGACCTCAACTACAGAAAAAACTGAGATTACTTTGGAAGAATCGCCAGATTCTCCCCAAGAACCAGTTCATGCTACAGAAACCTCGGAAGTTCTGGAGCTGCTAGCCTCAATGGCTACAGAAGCTCAAGAGCCTTCGGAAATTACATCACCTACCGTTGAAAGACAAGTCTCAGCTCAAGAACCTCAGGTTGAAGTTTCTGTCCAGATCCTCCCTCAAGTCACCGAGCAAGTCACACTCGAGACCTCTACTGTTGAAACAATTGAAATTACTTCTGAAGAAAAATCACCAGCTATTCAACTACCTCTAGAATCAACAGAGACTTCGGAAGCTCTGGAACTGTTGGCTTCAATGGCCACAGAGGCTCAAGAGCCTGCTGAAGTAATATCGCCAACGATTGAGAGGCAAGTATCAACTGCCTCAGTCACGGAGGAAACACAAGAATTGGTCACTGTCACAACAGAAGAAGTGCCAAGCACCGTAATCGTCGGAACTGTTGATCTAGATGAAGGCACCACGACAGAACAAGCGACTAGTGAAGAGCTATACGTCAACTTATCTATTCCATCACAAGAGATCCCAGAAAGCAAGGTTGAAGTGGAAAACTTAAACCTTCCTGAAATTACTGAACAAACAACATTAGAAACCACAACCACCGAGACTGTTTCGATTTTACAATCCGATGCTGTTGTCAGTGAGCAGCCAACAATAATAACCGAAACTCGAGAAAAGCTTGCTTCAGTTACTACTCAGACACAGGAGCCAACAGAAGTACCAACACCTACCTCTGAAAGAAAACTCTCCTCCGTTTGGGCTACTGAAGATGCGCCAGAATTATCAGTCATTACAAGTCAAGAGATTCCAGCCACAGTGATGATTGAAACCCAAGAAGTTTCATCCATCGTTACCATTGAAGAACAGAAGCCTCTTTTAGCTCCATCTATAGAACCAAACGAACAAGTGGAAGAAACTTCATCCTTGTTAGAGGAAGACATACTCTCAACTCTTAATTTGGAAGCATCGGAGGAACCAATCATGCCTGGCGTGCCAGCACCTGGTAGTGAAACGGAAGAAATTCCAACAGATTTAACACCTGTAAAACTATCCCTTGCCCTCGAAGAGACCTTAGTATTACCAAGTGTGCCAGGAACCCCCATTGAAGAACCGTTACCTTCCTTAATAACAGATTTGGCTATCCAGGAGACAGAAATATCAAGCGAAACTTTAGTTGGTACGCCAACGGAGTCAACAGTTACAACTGTAACGATTACAACGGAAGAAATTCTTCAAAAGGATTCCAACACATCATGTCCACCAACCTTTGAAACTGAAAATGTCCAATTAACTGACAATGAAACTCCAATTGAACAACGTCTGGAATCTTCTATTACCGTAGCTGAGCATGGCTCTGTTCCTCCACAAGCTGATGATGATCAGATTGTTCAGGATTTGGGTACCGTTGTCGAGGATAAGCTGAAAAGAGTAAAACCGGAAAGTTTGCCTTTGGGAGCATTGGAATCCGAAAAGATGGAGAGTGAAGAGCCCTCTGGTGATCTTGAATCAGAGGATGTACAAATCATAAACCTACTTGTTCAAGAAATTGAACAAAGTACTTCTCCTGAAAAAGCCGCGAAAGTTACTGAGGTTTCCGTTCCTGAAATTAAAATAATTCCTGAAACACCCGAAGCTGAGAGTAAAGAATTCCCTCAAATAACGCACACTGTTCAGACAACAGTTACTAGAGTAGTGTCACAAGTGACGGTTCAAAATGTTCCTAGTGATTCTGGTGTAACTATTGAGGAGATTATAGATTCGGATGGAGATAAAACTCTAGTTGTAGACACTGTACAAGGATATTCAATTGAGGATGGGGATATTGAAAATGTTATTACAGATATTCCAGAGGAAACACCTAAAGCCATTGAAATTCAACCCGATAGGGCTGAAATTGTTCCAGCTCTTCAGTCTATTGCTGAGGTTTCCGAATCGGTTCAACTGGTTTCATCAGGTGAGGTTGAAACCATTGAGGTGACGGGAGAGCCTTCTACCATTGTCCAAGATCAGGTTATTACAGGTACCACATCAGTGGAATTGGGGAAAGAACCTGCGGCTGACGGAGAGCCACAGCAACAGATTTCTGTAGTAGAGACTATTCAAGTAGATACAAAAGTTGAGACGCTACTCCGGACCAGCTCGGCAGAACAGGATGTAATTACAGAAGCAGAGGTGGAATCACTTCCAACAGATTCACTGCCTCCGACTGATGCTGGATTATCGTTAACCGATAGTCAGGTTCTTCAAGCTCCTTTAGATTCCCAAGATGTTAATAGGGAACAAGTGTCTCCCGAACAAGCTGTACCCACCGACAAAGAAGGTGATGACAAAACTAGCATTCTTAAAGAGGTCACTTCCACTTTGGTAGCAGGAGCGGTAGGCGTAGGTGGTCTCCTAGCAGGGTTAATATCCGGTCAAGAAGCACCCGAAAGACATCAACTCGAACAGGCTCAAGAATCAGTTGAAGAAGTTAAAGCTGCGCCACCTGTCGAACCCGTTCCTTCACCGGAACCTACTACAGCCGATGTCCAAAGTATTCCCGAAACAGCTCAACAAGCTACCAGTGACGAGGTTGTCTCCCAAATTGACACGCTTCAAACACAAATTGTGCAAACAGAAGTTGCCGTTTGCGAATATCCTAGCGCACAAGTTACTGAACAAATAACGCTGGAAACATCAGCTCCAGAAATCTTACCTACCGTGGAAGCAGAGCAAGTACCAATCATATCTCAACCAACTGAAGCTCAGGAAAGTGTTGCAGCGGAATCTACTGAGATCCAAGAACCTGTCGAGACTCCAGTTCTTTCAACAGAACGACAACTTTCTGTCGTGTCCATCACGGAGGAGACCCAGGAATTGGCCGCCATTAAAACCGAGGAGCTGCCTTCCAGCGTCACTTTGACCGAAGCGGAACAAGAAAATCTGGCCGGGGTATCCACTGAAATTCAAGAGCCCGTTGAGACTCCTGTTCTACTTGAAAGACAAGTATCTTTAGTGTCTAGCGTTGAAGAAACTCAGGAACTTGTTACAATAAAAACGGAAGAGATTCCGAGCACCGTAACAATTGAGAGTCCTGATCTCGCAGAAAGTACCAAAACTCTACAGGCCACTAGTGAAGAGCTTGTAGCTCAAATCCCAGCTCAGTCTGAATTGACTCAAATACCTCAGGTGGAAGTTTCTGCCCAGAATATCCCTGAAGTGACTGAGCAAGTTACTCTGGAGACCACCACCGTAGAAACAGTAGAAACTGTTTCTAAAGAACCTTCCACACAGCAGCCTGTACTAACAACGGAAGCGTCGGAAGCTCTGGAGCTGTTGGCTTCAGTAGCCACGGAGGTTCAAGAGCCGTCTGAGTTGACATCACCAACGATAGAGAGGCAAGTATCAACTGCCTCTGCTACCGAAGAAATTCAAGAACTTGTTACGGTCAAAACTGAAGAAGTTCCGACTACTGCCACCATCGGAGTTCCTGACCTAGACGAGGGCACATCTGAAACTCAAGCAGTCAGCGAAGAACAACTGACGGAGTTATCAGTACCATCCGAGCAGATTTCAGAGACAAAGGTTGAAGTCTCCACCCAAATTGTACCCGAAGTGACTGAGCAAGTATCACTCGAGACATCAGTTGTAGAGTCTGTTGCTAATTTGACAGACCAGT
This sequence comes from Spatulosminthurus flaviceps, assembly GCA_034693705.1. Classification (NCBI taxonomy): domain Eukaryota; kingdom Metazoa; phylum Arthropoda; class Collembola; order Symphypleona; family Sminthuridae; genus Spatulosminthurus; species Spatulosminthurus flaviceps. The sequence goes on along the minus strand of JAQFXU010001489.1, from coordinate 6,440 downwards.
CTCCAACCGCAGAACTTCCTGTGATTTCCTCTGAGTACCAAGAACTTCTTGCAGCAGTCACCACCGAAGTTCAAGAGCCATCTGAAGTGCCAACGGCGTCAGTAGTAAGACAAGTGTCTACAGTTTCGGCGTCTGAGGATGCCCCAGAGCTTTCAACGGTCACCCAAGAGATTACTACTATTATTTCTACCGTTCAAGTTACCGAACCAGCTGAAGCTCGTGTCCCAGCAGAAGATTCGACAATATTTTCCTTACCAGAGGTGACCGAGCAAGTTACACTGGAGACGTCGACTGTTGAATCAGTAGAAGAAACGCGGTCAGAAACTTCCACAGTGCCAACCTTAACTCAGGAGCAAGTTGCAGCAATAACCACTGAAGTTCAGGAACCTTCCGAAGTGCCAACACCCACTTCGGAAAGAAAGCTTTCATCCGTTTGGGGTACCGAAGAGGCATCTGAATTGGTTGTTATCACAACTGAACAAATTCCCGCTACAGTTACGATTGAAAGTCAAGAGATTGTTTCAGTTGTGACTACTCAAGAACAAGAATTAGTTTCACCAGCCAAACCGATGCAATTCGACCAGGATGCAATTCAAGCCGCTCCTGCTAGTTCAGTGGAAGAAACTTCTACTTTACCACAGGATGTTCGAGATACTTTGTCAACCATCACACTGGAAGCACCGGAAGAGCCCAAACCCCATTTGCAAGAAGAGCAAGTTGAACTTACACAGCCCACCGAGGATACATTTTTACCATCCGCGCCAATTTTACTTGAGGAATCTGGAGAAATTGGAGGAACCATAACTGACGTTACGGATGAAGTAATCAGCATTACGTCAGAGGTTAGGAAAGAACCTGAATTATCCAAGGAAGATCAGGAAACTCTTTCGTGGGTAATGTTAGAAGCTGAATTAGAATCCCCATCAGCACCTGTTCAGGAGCCATCATCCCTTCCAGAAGAAATTGCTCAAGAAGAAGTGCCTACTCAAGATGCTTCCATTCCAACTGAGAAAATTCCTGGAAAAGCTGCTCAAACCAAAACCATTACGGAAACAACAGTAACAACTGTCGAAGATCACGTCATTTCTACAGCAACCCAGTCCGAACGTCCGGTCGAAGTGGACACACAATCAGAGGCTTGGGAATCTGACGCAGCTATCCAAGCAACTCAAGAAATCACGGAGGTGGCAACACAGTCTTCTCCATACCTTAGTCCTGAACCCTCCGAAATTCCTGATGAAGATTCTCCAAGATTACCAGAAGAATCTCCTCAACAACCACCAAAATCCACCATTACTCTTGAAACTTCCTCAGAAGCTGTACAAACTGAAGTTACATCCGTTAGTGTGGAAATTCAATCCGAATCTCATGTACATGAGCAAGGCGTTCAATCCGAACCATGCAGTCTTGATGCATCTAGCCAGATAGAAGCTATACCTTTTGAACAAGTAACATATCACCAACGAGTTTCTATATCAGCAGAAGGTTCCGAATTCATCCCAAGTCAAGATTTGATTCCCGAAGAACTGTCCGGTATTCCTCAAGAAACAATCCTAGAGCCATGGCAAGAGATTTCAGACTCCCTTGCACAAGAATTAGAATACTCACTCCAGGCTCAGGAATTCCCTCAAGAAGCTTTAGAACCCAAAGATATTCCCACTCAGGAATTGCTTCCAGAATCCTCAGCAATAGAACATCTTGTAGAGCCAGATCATTCCGTTCCAGACGAGTCCAGTAAAAGCCGTAAGAAAAAGAAGAAAGAGAAGTTAAAGAAAGCCAAAGAAGTCACTTTTGTTGAAGTTCCGCCTGAGCCCAAAGAACCTGTTGGCCAGGAAGTTCAAAAAGCTTCAGCAGCCGCTTCAGAACCAGAATCTTCTGTTACTATCGAAGAAATTACTGATTCTAAAACATCAATGCCTGAAATTCAATCAGAAAAATTAGAGCCACAGATATCAACAGAAATTTCTACCTCATTGTCGGAAACCACGACAGAAGAGCAGGAAAGAGAAGATCAAGAAACAAATGCAAAGCAAGAATTAGAAAGACAACAAACTTTCTACAAAACTGAAACCAACAAGTTAAAGAAAAAGGTTGATACTCTCCTTACTAAACTCAACTCCAAAGGTAAAGTACGCCCGGCTCAATTGAAAGAAAAGTCACTGGATGGATTGAAACAATCGCTTGACGATAAATTACAAACTCTCCTTACCCGAACTTCTACTACAACAACAATCACCGAGGAAATTGAAATCATTGAAGAAATCATTGAATTAATTGAAATCATTACAATGTACATCTACGAAATCCAAACAACAATAAAAACCATCGAAACTTCAACTCTCACCGTGGTAGAAAAGAAAGCTCAACAACAAATCCTACAAACCCGACTCGAAGATCTTAATCAGCAATATCAGGACTTACAAGGTATTTTGAATACCATCAAAGATGATCAATTGGCAGCAAAATTAAGAAAAACTCTCAATTCCTCTCAAGACAGTGCCGGAAAATTAGCAGAAACCATCGATATTAATATTCAAAGTAGTCAAGATACAAAGCAATTAGGTTTTGAAATTCTCAGTGGATTGGTCGGGCTTAAAGAAATTTTAGACAGACTAGCGCAAGAATTCCAAGAATCTTCCTCCTTATCACCCTCAGATCGCATCGCTAAGATTGATCAAATTGAAATGCAACTCCAGCGTTTAAAACCAAATGCGGAGCACGAGATCATTAGAGCATATAGCTTTATTAATGAATTCCCGGAATTTGAATCCCAACTCATTGGGTTATTACAAGACATTAACCGAGGCTTGGGTTTGAACACATCAATTCAGTTAGAGAGAGAAAAGGATCTTCAACTTATGGGATTATCCGAAGAGTACAAGCAAACTTTGGAAGAATTCTCTCAGGTTATTCAAGTGGCTGAAAGTTTAATTGATGGCAAGTTAGATGTGAGCAATTACACTGGAATGCAGGTAGAGTTACAAAAATTCCAGAAATTCTTCAAAAATTTCAAGAAATGTCACGGTACCTTGGAGAAGCTCGAGGATGAATTGGATGGAAGTACTCGAGATTTGCATAAGGTAATTTTCCCGGTTTTTTATTTTAAATCTAGAGATGTATGTATTCCATTCGAACAGTGCACCGATTTTTGATTTATCGAATTTTCGGCCGATGTTACCAAAATTTTGACGAATATGACCCAGTTATTCCCGATTTGAACGAAATTCATGTCGATTTGGCACGAGTTTCCATCGGTGTGACACAAATTTTGATTAATATTGATAATTTTTTAATAATGTAGAAAATGTTTATTAACCTAAATTTTGGTTATAAACAATGAAAAATTTCTATTTATTATTTAACAAATGTAATTAAAATCAATTTTTGAACAAATTTCTCAGACCCTACATCATACTCTGTACGGCCAAGGAACGTCGATAATTGAACGTGCTGCAAAGAAACGCCAACAGATGGTAATGGCATCGGTACGTTGGAGTCGTTTGGAACAAGGTTTAGAAGAAGAATCGAACTGGTTGAATTCACTGGAGAAAAAGCTTCCAAGCATGGAGAATTTGAGTTCCGTTGACGTTGACAAGTACTGTTCTCTGCATCAGGTGAATATATCGGTCTGTATTTGCTTCCGCTCTTCTACATTAATTTTGTAGAATCGTACAAAAGCTTTCCGTAGCATTTGATTATTCATACATATGCATGCCGTGTTCCTTAAGTATTGGGGCTAAGTGTAACTTTTTCCCCTTCAGTCAATGTACACCGACCTGATCGTCCATCAATCAAGATTGATTCAGCTTAAGACCGTTTGTGACAGCCTCACGTCAGAATTGATTCACTGTCCAGAATTACATCAACGTGTCAATCTGATAATTGAAAAACTACTGATTCTCTCCAACACGATAACATCCAGGCTTCAGAGCTTAATTAGTTTTAGAGATTCCTATAGTAATTATGAGAGGCTCGTTCATCGTCTCAAATTGTGGCTTCAAAGAGCTGAGGCTAAAATGGATTCGATTATGTGTCAACAATGTCATCCTTATGATTTCTGGGTAATTTGCATTTCTCACCATGACTTTGCATGTCTCCTTGAATTTCAAGGCGTGTGTAATTCATTCATACATTTTCAAAATTTAATAGGAACTCAAAGCTCAGCTGGAGTCCCAACAGCCAATCAAAGATGAGACGAATATACTCCTTAATCAAGCCTTGCATGTCCTAAAAATCTCTGATGAAAAACAAATCCGAGATAATTTCATTGATTTTGAAGACCGTTGGAATTCCCTCCAATCTTCCATTTCCCAGTCAGACTCTGTCAGTTACAGTGATGAGGAAGATAATGTCACAGGAATTGAATTAATTGCTGACGAACTTCGAGACATTCAAAAAAGCATCAACGGCATGAACGTCAATATTGAGAATGAAGAGGATTTGTACTGTTACTTGGAAAAGTTACAGATTTTGAAAGCACAAGTACTCAATAAAAAACATCAGTTGAATGCTTTACTAACCAAACATCATTTGGCACCTGCTGAGGCCGAGCATGTCGGGGCTCTTTACACCGTCCTCTCAGAATTGGACTCAAGTCTCACAGAGGAATTGGACACTGTACACACGATTCGCGAAAAGTTTTGCACATTTAATCGCATGTCAACCAAGGTATTATTATTACCAGCTCCATTTAACTTTGTCAGTTTGAATGCTAATTTAAACATTTCAATGCTCATTCATTGCTCATGATAATTTTATGAGCTTTTTGTCTTTTGTATGTATTTTCTAAAGAATGTATAATGTTTACAAATGAACAATGTGTATATATATGTATACAATTTTATTCATACAGGCAAAGCGACTCCAAGATAATTTGCGAGCAAAAATCGATCAGTGGTCTTCATTCTTTGACTTATCGCAAGATATCCTACGTCAAGCCCTACATAATTGCCAGGTAAAGCATAGGGTCTAGTTCGCAAATAATGAATAATACATGTGCAAGTTTTTATTGTCCGGCTCGCTTTTACCACATAGTCAGTGCGTAAATTTTTTACGAACATTCCAAGACACGTTTTGTCATTGAAGTTTATCAATCTCATGCTTTATATTACAGAGCTTCAAAGATGAAATCACGATCAATAACAGTGACCTGGAAAAAATGCATCAAGTTATCAAAAGCATTCCGTCCACACCTCACATTACTTTGAGTACAGCTAAAATGGATCTGGAATTAAATGAGATGGAAGCCACGGTACATACTTTATCAGCAAGAGTTCAAGTAAGAAAAAAAATAATCGCCTTCTAATTTACACTCACTCTCTTGTTTCCCTATATTTACTTACATACAAAAAACCATATGGTTCATGTCTGTGTGAGAATATATACATCATCCTTCACATAATTTTTCAAAACATGTTTTCCTACCCTACCATGTTTCTTTTATCAAGGCGGCTTATAAGCGTATACGCCATCAATATCTTAATTAATTGTATGTAGATATTTACACAGTATCCTATAGTATCAATGTTATTAAATTCGCAGTAGGAAACCTGTCAAATATATTTTGTCGCCTTTCTTATTCTTATCCCAATTGTATAAGGAGCTTAATTACTTGTCCTGATTCACTTTACGTAATATATTAATTTTTTTTTTCACCCATAGGATCTTAGAAAGAGAGTGCAAGAACAACTGGGCTATTGGCAGGATTACGAACATGCTTTCAACAATGTTTCGCAAGCAGTATACCAAAATCAGTCGACAGTTCAATTCTTACTCAACGAAGTTCCAACCAACACCCAAAGTATTGCTATGTTCCAGCGGTACATCCAAGTAAGTCATTATCTTTTATTACCACTCATCCCGTTAATCTCATACATACGCACAAACACGCACTTGCCAATGCCAAATTCACGCGTTAGTCCAAAGTCAACCAAAATAGATATTTTAGTTTGCAAGTTTGGAACATGTTTGCATATTATGTACATTGTGCATCTCCTAGGGGCTCAGTGCTACTGACAATGAGTACTGACTGAGCTTGTATAACATTAATATGAAGTACCTGCATGGTGGTATCATTTGTAAGGGCTTAACGTTCATTTCCTATTTCCTGTATTATATGCGCGTGGTAACTACACTTATTATTAGTTACAACGCTATTTAACGCCAGTAAGTACAAGTTGTCAAACTCACATTCTATATTAGCCCCGTATAGCGTTGGTAGAGAATAGCTAAGCAGCTCCGCCGCCAACCCAACATGATGATTCTTTTTATTAACAGGAAGGAATGAACATTTGTATATTTGTGTCCGAGATAACGCACCCACAATTATTGACGTTGGCAATTTTCCCAACACTCACATATGCTCAGAGTTGCTGAAACATGAATTAATGAATCAATGTTGACATAGAATTACAAATTGAGGCTACATGAATAAATTAATG
>JAQFXU010001488.1:0-28653 GCA_034693705.1 Spatulosminthurus flaviceps | reverse complement strand
CGTCAAGAGTGTGTGACCGACTTTACCACTGAATTCTCCAACAGCATACTCTGCTTCACGCTTGGCGAGATCAGATGGAGCCACATCTGTTTCATCCACAGCTTCGGCTAGGGGAAAATCATCAGCTGAGCGTTTAAGGTGAGATGGAGCTTCCAGGGCAACTAATTCATTATATTCTGCAGCAGTAGCTACAGCAGCAGCCGCAAACCCTTGGTCAGAGCAAAGAACTGTAAAATAAAAATATGTTGGCTTCTATAAAATGAGGAAATCACATGCTGAACTCTACACATTATGGGAAATATAAAATTTTACCAATGGCACAGGTTGCGACTAGCAACCAAAGCCTGCGATGCGACATGGCCTAGATTGGCAAACAATTTCTGACTACTATGGGAAGATTCTTATGACAATGCATGGCTACGTGTTCTAATTACGGGTGTGTTGATTGCTAGTGATGTTTACAAAATACTCGGTGACTTCCTTATTGCATTAGTCTAATTGTTAAAAGTATTGTTGAATAGGTCAATGGTAAGAGTATTTGTGTGGGAACTTCCCATTGGAAAGATTTCAGGTCGAGTAATAAGGCAGTGCAGGTACTTCAGAGGACGAATAGAAGTTAAAGGGATCTAGTTTAAGTTAGGCTAGGTTAGGTATGAGATATGCACACAGCATGAACCATATAGGTATGACTCCTCTATGTATGCCTTGCTTTAGTTGCTTTATTAACCATCAATATTGGTAAAAAAAAATATTTTAAAAAATTACAAAACAGCTCAACCCGGATATTTCGAATTTGACTACAACTGAACAAGTGATACAAATTGGGGCAAAGTGATTTTTAATTTTAATTGCACCATATATTCAACTGCATCTTTCACCAAAATTGTTATCCCACCACTGCTACCACGCTGCTCACAATGAGACCAAACGTCAAATTCTGCAACATTGGTTAAATGGAGAGACTTCACTTACAACAGTCTGTGGCCCCGTGCCATATGCTAGCACATATTGTAAATATAAAAACGAGTTTTTGTACAAAAAATATAACTAACGATTTTTAGTTCTGCGCAAAATTTCACCATTTTCATTATAAGGCGTCGAAAAAATCCTTAAATATTAAAAAATTTCAGCTTGTTACAAAATTGGCTGCACTCCTCGTAGATACATGAATATTGTATGGAAGATTCTGAAAGATCACATTTTTAGCTTTCAGAATTGCCTCTACACAAATTTTTACTCTTACACAGACCGGAGATAGGATGTTACCGATGTAGGAGTGAATTACGAAGCTGTAGATGGTGACTTAAGTTCCACTCACAGAACTCCAAGAATAAATTCAGAGTATTCACCCAAAAGGTTTGGAAGTCGTCGGTCGATCTTGGGCTTTCAAGGACAACATACAATAAAAAAAACTCTCTAATTGTGGTAATGTACAGACCAAAAGGAAGAGAGGGGGATAGATGGGCAGAATATAAAAAGAAGGTTTACTCGGAAGATCGGGAGCCATGCCCTTGTCCAAGTACTCATCCTAATACAGATCAGGTTACATCAGAAGCCCCGGATCCGACCACATAGCACGAGAGTCATCACAGTCATTCCCATTTACCATTTCAACCACAACAGAAAAAGATGGAGATTGTGGTTCCATGTGTCCCACACTAGAAAACCAAAGAAAAATCCAGCTCCGTTGTACTTAAGTATTCCTTAGCTTTGATGACAAATCTTCAATTAATGTTGGGGAAAATTCAATTTGAAATTAGTCAATCTTTTGTTTAGTGACTAGTGTCATTCAATGGCGCCTTAGGACTGGCTTACTTAGACAACTTGTACAATAATTAGGAACGAATTTAGGGAGAATAGCCTATAGTATGATTAGCCTCTTCCTATTCTTACTCTTCTAACAATTTAAGGAACATCCAAAGAAAGATAGTACAGAAAAGTACTTTAGATTTAATGAGGTGAAGTGGATTATATTTAAGTTTTTTTCTGCATTAATTTTGCATGATATTATCCTACCAATTCTTGGTATTAATTTTGCTACAATTTGTTGTGTACAATACAGATAATTGATGCCGTGTGACAATTTTATTATTGATCGCCCGGTGCTATAATAAATATTCACCAATCATCTTTTTTACATTGCCTGCCATTATATAAGGTTGTTTGAAAACGAACTTCTTGTCAAATGTCCACAAAGTGTGGAACCTGGAAAAAGTATATCGTCGGGTAAATTCCAAAAGGGGCTATAATTTTCGTAACGTAATGGGAAAAACAAAAATATAGCCCCTTTTGGAATTTACCCGACGATATATGTATATGTTTTGTACCTACATCATTTTTGTGTACCTTTTCCCTACATACAGCGGCACCTTGAAAAACGTTTAACTCCTTCGAATTCTTATAACATATTTATGGAAATCCCGTTTGCCTCCAGTGGCTGCAAAAGTGTAATACTGGATGAGTAAAGGTTTTCATATGAAAAAGCTTTTTAGCTTTGGTTTAGAAAAAATATGCAAGGTTTTATAATAATAGAAATGCAAAAATAGTTGTGTGGTTTGCAAATAATGAAACAGTATGAGATGCCAATCATCTTTAATAAATTAACGCTCCTTTAATCTTTTCAATTTCAGATCGAATTTTTAATACCTCAAACTCAAAGAACAAGTACATGACAAGTAGAATGGTAGCGTTGAGCATGCACAGTAATAATATATAGCATGTGATAAGGAATAGAAAGAAGATGGAATGAAACTGAGACAGTTTTGTTTGGTCAGCAGAGAATAGTGGTTTGATAGTTTGATGACGGCCATTGGAGTTTTCAAGGCAATGTTCAGCTTTCCTCTGAAATTAATTGAATAAAAACAGAGTTAAAATGTGAAATATACCTCAAGAAATGTTTATAATTTGATAGTTAGCATTAATACAAGCTTACTTTAGTCGCTCGAGCTGCTACTTGAGGAGGAAGAGGAGGATGAGGATGACTTCTTCTTCTTCTTCTTCTTACTCTTCTTCTTGCTCTTCTTCTTCTTCTTCTTCCCTCGGGCTACTCGAACATGCTCTTCATCTAAAATGTCAAAAATGTAATTCAAATGTATTAGCAACTAATATGTTTATGTGTAATAACTATTATGTGTAATAATACACATATGTAAACTATTAACAATTTATAAAGAAAAAATAGAAAATTTACTTACCAATATCTGCACTTCGTTTCACCAGGCCAACATTGGTAGGACTCTCGGCAACCGCCGACATTTCCTCAGCCTCCTTGCCATAGCTAAGAGCTGTGGATAAAAAATGTGTCCAAATTACATTATACCAATGTAGATATAGTAATTTTTTTCTAACGTTTGAAAATTTCAAAACAGGTGTGTACTTTACCTACGGCACAGGCAAAGAAGAATAGAAATATGGTGAAGACTCTCATGATGAGAGAGACGATTTCCCCTATATGAATCTCAAAGCGATCCAATCTCGTCTTTATATAGGACATTTTACCCTACCATCTCTCATTCAATTATCAGCTTCCTCATCACCTTCAACTTCCTATTTCATTGTTCATATCAAATACTAATTATTAATGAATTCATTTTAATTTACCTTCTGGAACGTATACAAAACATTATGCACAAATGGACCATTGATACGTGTCACATACCTTCTTCTCAAAGCTTGTAAACAATAACCCGGAAAAAAATCTTGGTATCTTTAACAACACACTACATGTAGTAAGTATATATTTGTAGGGAGAAGAAGAGCAGAAGCTCGCATATTGTTATATACCTCCTGTTTCGATCTTAGGGTATCAAAATAAAATGCTCCTCAAAAAGCATCATGCACCATGATTTACTAGATATGGAAAGATGAGGAATGCAATAGAATATAAGAATAGCAGTCTAAACTAAAATCCAGATCTCCTACTGAATCAAAGAATTCATTTAGAAAGTCCTAAAATTAGGCTGAAGAAGGAATAACAAACTATTTGGGCGGCGAGGATAAAAGATAACTAATATTTAAAAAATCAACTTAACCAATGCAATGAGTGTATGACCACATTTTTTAATAATTTAGCAAACATATAGCTTTCGCACCGAAGTAATACAATGGAGCAAATGCAACGAACAAGTGGATCATGAAAAGTATGAAAGGAAAGAGGTTTTTAACATCTAAAATTCCTCAAGGTTAGTAAGTAACATTAAGTATGAGGATGGGGCGTCGGACTTGTATTTTTAGTTAGTGGAAGAGATGCTTAGAAATTATTTCCTTGTTAACTTGCCATTTGGGGCTCATTAACCAGGAAATACATACCATTCGAATTTCATTGTTGATGTCATTGGTACATGTATGTATAGCTATATAGCTAAGGTAACCAAATATTACCTACATTTGAGGGAATGAATGATTTATTGCTTTAGAAATCCTGGACCAAATTCCAAAATGTCTCTTTTGCTGCAACCCATATATAGTCACATATTTCCCAATTCTACAATTTTGTTAATTCGAGTAATTAGACCCTGAATCATGTTCCCATAGTTTCTTACATCATATTCTATACATGTTAAGCACCCCTTATGGTTTTCAAAAAAACTAAATATGACATGAAATCACAACAATACAAAAGCCCCTGATGTCGTTTGCAAATATTGGAGTTGCGTGAACCTTCCTCGCCCACTTGAGGTAACTGCACAATCCCCACCCCACCTCTGAGCAGCAGGGTTTTTCATACTCGTGGCCTTAGTAAGTTTGGAACATCAAAGTTTCCTACAATTCCCTCACCTCCCCCTGCCCTCCTACTCCTGAGGATTAATGGAAATTTTGAATTTAAAGCTTTGGCGCCAACGATATTCTTTTTAGGACGACGCTTATCTGCCATTTACCATTGGAGACGTTTGGCTGAGCAAGTGAAGCTATGACAATAAGAATTAACTAAATCAGCGTGTATGGCAGGCACACTATACAGGGTTCCACTTGAATCACATCCCACGGAATTATAGAATTATTATTACAAAAACGTATTTTAGTATTTTGTGAAAAACAAAGGTTTATTCATTATTGCGATGATTGGAATAAATTCCCAAGCGGGAAGCACTGATAAAAATTCATATGAAAGGGTAAAATGTTAATGAAATTCATAAAAATTGAGGAAGATCTAATAATTATAACAATTATTTACTATATGTTCATGGGTCGGGATGCAATTTTGGATGAAAGTAAAAAATACAATTTGTTTATTGCAAAACATTTTATACCTGCTATTTATGTACGTAAGTATATAAACGCATACAAATTACATAAGTTAAATGATTAGAGAGACAGAAAGGAGGACTTGAAATCGTCAGTTGTATCAATTTAATTAATTTATTATTATCATTTGACGGAGTTAGTAGAGCGGTGATGATGGTGTGACGCCCAGTGTAGTACACTTTTAGTGCTTCTTCTTCTTCTTCTTCGACTTCTTTTTCTTCTTCTTGTGCTTTTTCTTTTTCTTTTCTAAGACAGAATATAAAACAAGGACCTCAACTCAATCAACTTTGCAAGTTAATAAAAAAATAATGCAAAATAAGAAGAAAAAAATCAGTACTTTTCTCCTCAGAACTGGAAGACGATGATGAGGAGGAGGACGATGATTTGTGTCTAGCGAATCTCTCTGTAGATTCCAATGCGTCTTCTACACGAAAAAAAAACATCAAAATTTAGAATTATTCTCAAAAGGACATAAAAAATTTAGGTGTGAATCAATTTTCCAAGTTCTTACCAATTTCAATGTCCCTTCCAGTTCTTAATTCATCGTCCAAATCATCATCATCAGATTCTTCAGCCTCTCGTTCTTCCCTGTCGTCATCAGCTACAAGTTGTTGCTCAGCTGAGACTTGCCTCTCAGCCCTGGCAGCCTCATCCTCTAATAACTGAGCCTCAGCAGCTTCTCTTTCTTCCTTAAAACCCTCACTCTCTTCCTCCAATTCTATAGGTTCTCCTACGGACTCACGTACTTCTCTCAGTCCATCAACTGCTGCCTCATCTACAATTTGGACAGGATCACCAGCCGCTTCATCTCCATAGCATATACCTATGGAAAAAAAGAAAATAAAATCCTACTTAAACCATGTTGTTTTGAATTTGTTTTTTAACTCTAAGGAAAAACTGTCAATCTTACCTACGGCATTTGCCGTAAATAGCACTATAAAAACCCAAGATTTCATTACTTGTATAAATGGCACATCATCAGTTCAGACGGCTATTTAAAGCCTTGCATGAACAATGGAATCTCCGCTTTAACCTCCATCAGCTTATACAATCATCTCTACAAATGTTTACAAAACAAACCATCACTTCCTTAATCCTTCTCAGAAAACCATTCATAATTTCCGTACACATTTAACCTGTGTAATGGAATATTATATGGGGCAAATTTTATATAGGGCAACAACAACAACAATCCACGAAAATTCTACTTTGAAATGCCAAGCAAAAATGTTTGACATCCAAGGTATTTTTATTTACTTAAAAGAACGTCATTTTATGCATTTCTTTCCCTTTAACAATTACAGTTACAACTTATATTGGAACTTCTAAACAGAATGTATATTTCTACTGGAAGCTAATTATTTCACTACAAGTCCTACTTTAATTGATGCATTTCTTATATAGTTAGTATGAATGTTATGTATTCTTCAAAGAATTGTTTAGGATTTCCTGCGAATTTCTTTAATTTATTGTATAGCTTAAAGCTATTGAGAGACAAAACATATGGCGCTGGAGGTATTTATGGGACAAATTCAGGACCTAATAATGAACAATTTACAGTGCATTCCCTACATAGTGGCATCCGCACGGGATCCTAGAAATTCTACCACTCTAAGTCTATAGTATGTACAGAACGACGGTATAATTACATGCATTTAATTGGCTAATATGGTTTAAAGTCACATAAACTTTGGAAATTTCAATTAAATATAAAAAACACAAATTTTGTGGAGGAACGGCTAAGTTAATTTGAAAACCAATAAGAACATTTCATTGTACAATATTTGTGGAAAAATGGTACATTTTGCACGAAAGGAGGTTTAAATGGCCATTAAAAACCAAAATTTTTATTTATGCCAGCATTTTTACAGAAATTTTCGAAAAATATATCCTTCGATTATAGCTTGTATCATAACCGGAGGAATGGCAAATTACCTCGAAAGCATATTTTCATTACATTTTTTATTTAATAAGGTAAGAAAAACTGGAATATTTTCACAGGAAATTTTGAGCCGCTTAACATTTCGTTCTCAATTTCATGATGGATTTATTTGCAATCAAGAACTTATAATAAGTACTGTAATAATAAATATAAATAAGTGTGTTTTTGACAACGCTACTAATATTTAAGTAAGACTGATGCTCCTATAATTACAGATTAGCCAATATCTAAAACCATGTACAGATGTGTATGTCCTGACGATTATGTGCGATTAAACAATATGTCATTTAATTACTTTACCCCAGCCTCTTCAATATCAGGGGTGTCTGATGACCGACGATTCAATATTGTTCCTATCAATGGCCTATCTCAAGCCCTTTTTCTCTTTGACAAATTGATCTGTTATTTTTCAGATAATATCATGATCATGAGATTAGGTAGATAATACACTTTTGCACTAATTTGATTTCCATTTACACACTAACCGGTGGAACCTGTACTGAGGTAAAAATCAAGCGATCATAATGGAATTATTAAAATTTTTGATTCCCGTTGTTCTCATTAGTTTGAGCATCATGGGGCAAAGAGAGGCTGGAGTCATCACAAAGCCACCACAACCTAAGCTGTTGGTAACACAGGGTGGGGAAGATCCTGATCCGGAAGTAAATCAGAAGAGAGAATTTGTCAAGCAGGTAAACTTTAATCTAGTTTCATTTAGGCCTTGGAAATTCAATCATCTATCGAAAAAATCAACGTAAAATTATGAGGCACTCAAATTTTGTACAGATGATGAAAGACGCGTGGGATGACTACGAGAGATATGCCTGGGGTGAGAATGAGCTCAAGCCGATTAGTCAAACAGGTCAAGATGGAGGGATCTATGGAGACTCGAAAATCGGTGCAACCATCATTGATTCCTTGGATACGTTATTCATTATGGGATTTTACGAGGAATACTTAAACGGTCGGAATTGGGTGGCACAAAATTTCGACTTTCGTACGGTGGTTAGTTGACACTTGACGTTATACTTGCGTACATTTTCGCCATTTGATTATTTTAATTGTCCGTTTTTCAGTTAGTATGTAAATGTATTTAGAACACTTCAGTGTCTTTGTTTGAAACAAATATTCGGATTGTGGGAGGATTCCTTACTGCTTATGCCTTGACTGGAGACAGCTTGTTTTTGAACCAAGCGTATGATGTTGGAAAGTTGCTACTGCCAGCGTTTGACACTCCCAGTGGTTTCCCCTACAACAAAATCAATCCTGCTACTGGGGTATGCTGCTAACCATGTACATATTTGGCATTCATAGTGAATTAATTTGTAATGAATGGAATGTCAATCTAAATAAATACGCCTCACACCAGCAAATCAACGCAGGGGATACTATCTCCATGGCTGCTTTGGGAACACTACATCTTGAATTTGTGTACCTGTCCGAAGTAACTGGGGATCCTATTTTTGCGGAAAAAGTTGATAAAATTCGACAGAATTTGTGGAACCTTGAAAAACCGAATGGTTTGTATCCTAACCAAGTAAATGTTCAAACTGGGCGGTTTGCTGATAGTAAGGAGTTCAAAGTAAATACTGAAGTGTAATAATTTTTGTATAGGACAATATGTAAAATATTTTGGTCTAAAATATTGCAGATCATGTGTCAATGGGAGGAGGTGCAGATAGCTTTTACGAATATCTGTTAAAATCATGGATACAAACGCAAGATCGTCAGGCTCGGCAAATGTATGATGAAGCAATGGATGCTTTCGTAGCGAATGATTTAGTTCGCACGTCAAAGCAAAGCCATTTACTTTATATTGGAGAATTGTACGAGGGTGGACGCATTGAAGACATCGGATCTCATTTGGAATGCTTTGCGGGAGGGATGTTTGCACTTGGGTCATTTACAGACCCGAAGAGCTTTGATGAGGGAAACCGTGATAGAGATATGGAAATAGGAAAAAATTTTACCAACACCTGTCATGAGTCTTACATTAGGGCCCCAACTCATATTGGTACCTAACCCTAAATCTATACTTGCTTTGCTAGTATATAATGATTCAAGCTTCTTTTTGTTTTATTTTAAATCATGAAGTAAATCAATGATAATGAAAAATAACGTTAATTTACGAATGATCAGGACCTGAAATATTTCGATTCACCGATACGGCCGAAGCAGTAGGCGTTAATGATGGCGATAAAAACTACATTCTAAGGCCAGAAGTGATTGAATCCTACTTTGTTCTTTATCGTCTCACTAAAGACCCCAAATACAGGGACTGGGGATGGGATGCTGCCCAAGCCATTCAAAAATATTGTAAAGCAGGACCAGGTCGAGGTTATTCAGGTCTTCGTAACGTCTACTCGGATACGCCGGTGCAGGATGATGTGCAACAAACGTTCTTCCTGGCGGAAACTCTCAAAGTTAGTTATAAAATCTATAATATTACTTGGTATTTTGTTCTGAATAATTTATCCAAGCTATAAAATGCTAATAATTATGTTTTTGCTCATCGCAGTACCTCTATTTGCTGTTCAGTACCCCGGACCTGATAGATCTGGATAACTGGGTTTTCAACACTGAGTGTCACCCCCTGCCAATTAAAGGGCAACATTATATGTTCCAAAATTAGAAGATGTAAGAGAATTGAGTGTATCCTATGGTTTAATTGATTATTAGTAACAATAAAATGATCTTGCAAATGGTTGATGTGCCTACAATTTGAAAGTGATACATAATAATGAAACTTGAATGGATTTATTATTGAACAGAATTTATTGTATTGATTGAATTTATTTATCTAACATTACCAGCTACCATTTTACCTATTAATTATCGGTTGGCTTCAAGTAGGTAAAAATTATTATTAAAAAATTTCGTCAAAAGCTGTCCCTGAGAATTGTATTCCCTACAATCAACAAAATAATAGTAAAAACTTGAATAAAATATTTCGGTTGGCGTAAAAAAACAAAAATTCCCGATTTTACCCGTTTTATGCATGGCCGCCGGCTAACATTAGTACAAACATTCATAACAGATCCCAGCAATGACTTTTTTCACGTTGTCATTGGTCAATGAGTTTTGACCATTTCCGTCTTTCCCGAATGACATGGATTAACCCTTTTTTACTATGAGCCTGCAGGTATTTTAGTGCGGAATACGTCGAGATAATCACCAAAGCTTACATATCTCTGGCTCCAACAGAACACCCTACACTTATAGTAACCTTGAAAATTTAACTTAAGGTGCAAGCCAAATTTTTTTTCTACGATAATACGATGCCATGGAAGTGTGTTAAAAATTAAAAATAGTCTCTGAAAACAATAGAGAGGACAAAATATATTACGGGGAACTGTGAGGAAGGAATTTGGAAAAGGTCTTCGCTGGCTACGACACTATGAGACTACATAACCGGCAAAATTCGATGATTCACTTTCTAATCTCCGATCATGAGAATTTTCATTTTATTTACTAGCTGTACTACTGTGTCTTCGTGAAAAATTAGATAGGGAAATTGCAGCTATTCTGACAAACTGAAAGATTGATTGAACCAATGGAAGACTAGACCATGTTATACATTGCGAATTCTAAGATTTTGTGGGGTACAGTGGCACTGCAGTTTTACTGCCCACCTTAAACTGTATTAACAACAATTCAGTTTGTCTTTTGAACTGAACTGAATCAGAAACCCTTAAACTATAAAAAGAACTTTCGATTCATTTCACTTCTTGAACCGATCCAAACTAAACTGGTCTGACCACTTGGATGGGGACATGGGGAATGAGAAAAATCGGATTCGAGACCTTTTTGTAGCAACACTTTCAAAGGAATTTCGATATGAAATCGAATATCATTTCAATCCTTGGTCATGCTGATTTTAATTCGAATTCATTCCATACTTAACTTTCACTGTCGTGATTTCATTTCAGGAAATAGTTTCATGTTTGAGATGAACTGTTTCGACGTCGGATTTGAGAGTCCAAATCCATATATTTGAACTCTGTTGCTTGCGTTCTTATTTAATTTGTCCTTTTATTTCGCAACCAACGACGGTCTGGAAATATCAACATCACAATCGCCTAGATTTAATAATTTTAAAACAAGTTTTAAAATTTTGAAAAAAATTAGAATTTTTTCAAAATTTTGTAAAAAATTGATCAATTGATTTTTTCATGATTTTGAAAACAGATGGTACTTTTTATGTATGTACACCATGAGTTTTTTGAGCATTTACGACACCAATTTAGCTTGCAATTGAGAATTCTGGCTTCTAATTGGACTTGAAATCAGCAAGTACCTGACTTGAAATGAGCAAGTAATTGGACTCATCGCAAGTACCTGAAAACAAACAAATGTGCTGTCTAGTGTATGCGATCACACAATGTCATGTAATTTACTTTATATCAACCTCTTCAGTATCAGGGTGATTGATGACCGATGATAAAATTGATTAATGACCTATCAAGCCCTTTTTCTCTCTGACAAATTGGTTTGTTATGATGTGTTTGGGTGGATAAATTTACCTTTGCACTGAAATGTCCTGTAATTTATTCGCGAAACGCTGGAACGTACTGTGGTAAAAATCAAGCGATCAAAATGGAATTATTAAAATTTTTGATTCCCGTTGTTCTCATTAGTACCCCGGACCTGATAGATCTGGATAACTGGGTTTTCAACACTGAGTGTCACCCTCTGCCAATCAAAGGACGAAATTATATGTTCCAAAGCAAGAAGTTTTAAGAGTGTTACCTATGGTTTAATAAAAATTAATTATTGTTAACACTACTACTTATTACTAATGATGTATTTTTTCGAATTTCAAAAAATAAAAAAAAGCTAACCTGAGGAATCAAAAATGCTACAGAATGGTGAAAAGTTTGTCAAAATCTGTTTACCATTTTTCGAATAATTTTGGAAAAACCAAAAATCTCCGACAACTCCCGTTTTTTGTATGCGACTACCCTGAAACCACCACATTTGTGTATATCTCTTGTTCAGTACTACAAGCTCATCTAATTCCCAGTAAAAAGGTTTTTCGCATTCACATATCGGAAAAAGTAACCCATGGTTTAATTAACTAGTAGTTATAACAATACGCCATTGTAAACTGTTTATGTTCCTAAGATTTGGATATGATAATAATACTGCTTGAATAGATTAAGTATAGATCAGAATTTATTGATCCATGATTACCGAAATTTTACATGAAATATTTTGATCTACACGTTCTATAACTGCTTAAGTTCTATAAGGAACATACATAAAGAGTTGCGCTAACTGCCTAATATTTAAACTGTACCTGAGTTAACTAATGGAAAATCAGAGCATGTACGCAATGTTTGAGGACAAAAATTACTTTCGGAGAAACCAATAATTATTTGTGTTGCATAACTTTTAACTTTGATTTTAGCCATCTCGGATGCCGTACGCTTGTGTGTTAGCAGCTCGGGAAGAATATATCACGCATGTAACTGGGCCAAAAAACTGGCGAGTTGAATTTAAAGACTTTTTCTCGTTCGAACAAAATTAAAGTCCTCGTTCAGGGCACTAGGATTTTCTAATATTTATGTTTTTATTCGAACGCTATGTGACTGCTACGTTATTATTACTAATATTTAGTAAGAAATGTCAACCTTCACCTCAAAATTTCTTGTTGTCATTTAGTTATTTCTGGCCAAAAACTACCGCAATATTAAGCCTGCGTATAAACCAATTACAGCATTCGAGAGTAAGGATCTTCAAACTGTGCTAAGGAGACCTTAAATTCCTCAACCTGAAACTACTCCTCCGCCTGTTGTTGAGAAGTAGCATGAACTTGTAGCTGCTGCTGTTCCTGATGCCTTCGGAAGGCAGCCAATAAATGTGGATTTGATCTCAAAATCTGCAACACTTGCTGCTGTGTCTCGAAGATTGTCCCTGCTCTCAAAGCTTGGAGAAGTTGGTGAAGTAGCATTTGATTTGAAGTTGCTTGGCCTGGACGAGGATTTGCAGAAGGGTCAAGATTGCGAGTACCAATGGCTGCATCAAGTTTAATTTTAAAATCATACTACCACAGAAACTTTGTTAAAGATTAAAGTTTCGAAAGGATGCATACCTGACTGGTGTGATGATTGGAGCACCACACCCATGTTAGAACTGTGCACTGGCACTGCCGAATTCATTGATCTAGCTGTTGGCATGACATGAGTAGGTGCCATTCCTAACACTTCCGCAGGTACTTGAGCTTCAGTAGTAGTCATAAGTACTCCGGAAATTTGTTCATTTCTAGAAAGAACTATTGGATTAGAAGGGCCAAAAGGTTCAACAGGATTTCCGGTCTCTTGCAAGTGCTGCTGGTGAGCTCGGTTTTGGTTTGGGAGTCCTCCAAGGTGTGCCAGTTGTTTACTATCGTGAGCCCCTTCAATGTGTTTTCCAACCGCCTTTGGGGAGAACTGAGGACTAACCTAAATAATTGATTTTATTAATTAATTAACTTAGTAGGAAGTTTAACCTACATGCATCAGCGCTAGTTCAATGCATTGGTCAAATGTGTTTGCTTAATTATATCTTCTATCACATCATGTTCCTACTAAAGAAATAGGCGGCGAAAAAATAAACTCAGGTGCTAAACCACAAAGTAACGAGTGGGGGTACAAAGCCATAACGTGTACCCCAGCCATTGAGTTTTCATCCGAAAATGTGTATATGTGAGGATACATGGCTCAATATTTTTGGGATATTTGACAAAAATTTTTTAAAACTAGCAAAAATGATTTTTTCTGTCAAAATTTTCAGACCTTTTAATGAAACTTTTAATTAAAAACGCGATTTATTTCATTATTTCGTTAAATTTCTGGGGGTTACAGATTACATGCTCGTACCCCTCTGGGGTTTTTGTGGAGGGTACACTGTACCCCCCCCCCGTGGTTTAGCGCCAAACGTAATAATGTACTACAGTTTGGCAAATGAATTCTAGAAAATTCATTTCATACTACTCATACTAGTTCCGTAAATATGACACTAATCTTACCCACAGTAAGAACTGAATATTATTTTCGGTAAAATGACGCAACTGTATTTTATCAATGCTAGCTTATAACTATGTCATTTCCAGAGGTCAAGTTGCGGTGATTTTGAAAAAAATACCTGAGGTACTGATGATTTAGACCCACCAGGCAAAACTGCAACAACTGAATTTGGAATTTCAGTGCTTCCAGATCCTTCGGTTTGCTTCAATACTTGCATTCGACCCTTAATAAGACGCCGATTTTGTTGAACTTTCCGCTGTTTCAGTTTCTGCTTGATATTGGCACAAAATGGAACCCGACATTTTACATCCGAACAATTTTTTACGTGGTAACCACAAATGATAGTAAGTCGCTTGCAAGAAGTACAGCCCCCGCTGATTTTCTGCGGGCAAATCTGCAATAATAATAATTATTATTATCCGAAGTAGTTTGAAATTACAGAAAGCACCATTAGGGAACATTTTTATGGTGCACAATATAATCTGGTAAAAAAAATGGGCAGCACAAGGTGACCCAAAACAGTGAAAGCATTTATAAGCATAAGGTAAGCGTATCGTCCCAAGGAAGCAATCGACAGGAACAAATCTAACTATTTAAAAACAAGAATCCCCCACAATTATTTGGTTCAACAATCAATATCGTGTAACATAAAAAATATATTTCCGGTTTAAGCCGTAAAGCATGTTTTTTGAGGACAGACGCTAAACATTTAACATTTTAACCAGATTATTACCCTTGGATGAGCAACCATACGCTTCATAGTATGGCACGATGGTACACTGCAATTTGCATTCTTGCAAAGGCAAGCATGACTGAGGATACGGACGTTTTCTTGCAAACTTAATTGACGACGCTCCTCAGGATTATTCGGTTTCTCATGACTTGATGAAGTACTACCTTTATTATTATCCAGGTCAATAGAAGGGATCTCCATTTGGTGTGGATGGGAAAAATATATCGCCCCAATGAAGCAATCGGCAGGAATAATTACTACGAAAATAATTTGAGTAGTGTATAATTGTTTATGTGTGCATAGCCTGGTGGACTGGCAAGCAAACTGTAGAAGCAGGATGTGGAAATAATTACCTGATGGTGGTAAATAAAGTTTCACTAAATGTTCCACTAAATGCACGTAAATGGTGGTGGAAATAATATTAAGTAGCCTTTAATTCCCCTTTTTTAGACTAAATATTTCTGTATTTGATTAGTGTGTAGTTTTATTAACTTTAAGTATAAACTAAAATGTGATGTCGTGGAGGTGGAACTTTACACAATAAACTTAAGGCACTTAAAATAAAGAACCTTCTTCGGCGAGCTGTAGTGTAGTGATAACAATGCAGTGTAAGACTCGTGCATGCTTGCTCCTTGCATGTACACCAATGCTTGCAACCCTCAATCCACTTGCAACTATACAAACGTTTTGCTGTCGTCGTTCATTCCTTGAGCGGCGGTAATTATTACATATTAGCGGGTCAAGCCAGATTGATTAATCTGGGGCGTAGGTTTATTTCTCACCTAAATCCCGCCCCCTACATTTCTACAAATGAAAAGCATACGTATCACGTGCAAAAATAGGCCTTCCCCCCTTACATCATTCTGGCTTGACTCACCAATATATGTATGTATATACGTGACATACAGCCCAAACATATTACACAGCGTTTGGCTCTTTAGCCATTTAACACATTTTTGTATTTACACAATATCCACCACTTTTTCCTTATTTATTCAAGCTATATTCAACTATTCAAGCTGGTGTGAACATTCGGCCTCCCAAGATGTATTAAACACCAATACAGCTTCAAAAAATGATATTAAAAATTAAAACATGATGTGCAAAAATTCATAAATCCACCATAAATTACTGCATAGCATATAATGCTTTTGCCATAAATATCATACATATAACATTCCACTTCCACATCAATCATATCCACATTCACTTTTCGATTTACACATTTTATTATTAATTACTACAGTTCACATTATGTAACTGATGGCCGCCCCTTTTCACTGTTTCCACAGTTTCCAAACTTTCAACCTTCACTTTTACACTCCAATCCAATATTTGGATCAGCAGAAGCTTTATGCCTGGACTGCCGCCTCCCAAGGGTCCATTGTGTGTGGTGGGGGTGGATTCTTTCTTGCATTGTTTCCCGATAAGGAATTTGTCGGAGGGATTGTATTCTAGAACCGCAGACTGAGTCAGTCACGCTTACCTTTGCAAGAATGCAATTGCATTTTACCGTCTTGCCATATTATCATGAAGTGTAGTGTTGCTCATCGAAGGGTATAATACTCTTACTAAAATGTTTAACGTCCGACGTCCGACTTAAGATATGCTTTATGGCCTAAACCGGAAATAGGTATTTGGTGTTGCAGTTTTGACTTTTGAGCCTATTATTGAGGGTGGAGTATATATAACCTCCCAATGCTTGAAATTCATTTATATAATGGAGCCTAAAAAGTTGTCCGTTTCAGCTGTCCACTTGTACCATTTTGAGGCGGGACGGAATTTTCTTGTCCGGAATCCGGAATCTCTCGGGGGTCCTATTGGTACATTATGAAGTGCTGAGTAGTATAAGTGGACAAATTCTCGACTACAGCACACATTTGACTTTCTCAGCCACGCATAAGAAAGCATTGTGTACATATCAGATTTGTTCTACTTATGTATACCCCTTAGCGAGCTAGTGGACATTAATGGACAGCAGAAAAAATGTCCATTTACTGCTTGGGTGGGAGGTCGGATTTTGGTCCCTACGTAGTAAATATGGAGCTGTCCATCAGAGTTATTGCGTAGCATTTTGTGCACGTCCATTACTGATTATCTAAATGGATGGGATTTCCTTCATTGCAGCCTCCGTTGTGCATGGTATTTAACTTGTTAGGATAGTTGTTATAGTGAAGTTGGCTCACTATCATATCTGTGTTATATTACTGATTATTATAAATGTCAGAAGAATGTTGGCGTCTAAAGGATTCTGATCAGACCCCTTCCTAGAACATGCTGATCTGAATTCCTTAAACTCATGCTAGTACACTGCGTACTGTAAAAAATAAATTGGATTGCTGGACAGGATTCCCCAATGAAAAGGTCAAGGGAAACCATTAGAAATTTAGCAGGTGTCTCTTTAAATTTGACGGGTGTTTCAGTTAAATAGATTTTTGAGGACCAATTCAACGGGGGAACATGTCAAATTTTAGTGGGGTTTCCTATGTGAACCTTTTCATTGGGTATAGCCATGTCCAACGATCAGATTTATTTTTTATAGTGTAGCGTCACGCTACATTCATGAGTATTACTTACTTAACATAACAACGATTATTATGACAGTCAGTCTTGTACTATATAGTTTCATACCATGGCGCTGCAAGGGAATTATCTTGCGAGTTCCCGAAAAGGGAAGTTCCTATTAGGGCATACCGTAAGAGAATTATTGTCTTTGGCGGTACCGTAAGGATAATTCCTATCAGGACCCCCTGAGCGAAGTTCGTACTGAAAAGGAGATTGGCAATTCTAAAGAATTAAGTTGATAAGAGTCACAGCCGTAGTCGTCTGCTCTCATTTGCGCGCATCAGCAAGCAATCCGAGTAAGTTACGCCGCTAGAGTGCGGTGGATGGCCATATACCGCCAGACATTCATCCACGTCCGTATATGGCTGTGTTTTGTCTAGTGCTTATTTAATATGAAGCATCGAAGGCATTTCCATTACAATTTTTTATCTGATAACATTATAGAAACTAGTCTGAGAATTTGGCACATCGGTACGTGCTTCTCAATTTCGTGAAGTGATGAAGGATTTATTTGTGATGAAGTTCGTCGACTACAAATTAAACTACACATAGAAATAATATGTATATATATACATATATATATTTTGACAACGCTACTAATATTTAAGTAAGATTGATGCTCCTAGCTCCTAACTACAGATTAGCATGTACTTGAAAATATACAAATGTCCTGTCGATTAAAAAATATCATTTAATTACTTTATCCCAGCCTCTTCAATATCATGGGTGTCTGATGACCGATGATTGAAAATTGATTAATGACCTCTCAAGCTCATTTTTCTTCGACAAATTGGTTTGTTATCATGAGATTAGTTAGATAAATTTACCGTTCCACTGAAATTTCCTGTCATTTATTCGCGAAACGCTGGAACCTACTTGTGGTAAAAATCAAGCGATCAAAATGGAATTATTAAAATTTTTGATCCCCGTTATTCTCATTAGTTTGAGCAGCATTGGGCAAAATGAGGCTAGAGTCATTACAAATGCACGACAACCTAAACCATTGGTAATGGTAACACAGGGTGGGGAAGATCCTGATCCGGAAGTAAATCAGAAGAGAGAATTTGTCAAGCAGGTAAACTTTCATCTATTTTCATTTAGGCCTTGGAAATTCAATCATCTCTCGAAAAATCAAAGTAAAATTATGAGACACTCAAATTTTGTGCAGATGATGAAAGATGCTTGGGATGACTACGAGAGATATGCCTGGGGTGAGAATGAGCTCAAGCCGATTAGTCAAACAGGTCAAGATGGAGGGATCTATGGAGACTCTAAAATCGGTGCAACCATCATTGATTCCTTGGATACGTTATTCATTATGGGATTTTACGAGGAATACATCAACGGTCGGAATTGGGTGGCTCAAAATTTCGATTTTCGCACGGTGGTTAGTTGGCACAGTACTTGCGTTCATTTTCGTCATTTAAATGCTTTAATTTATTTTTAATTGAGATTATTTTGGTATGAATATGTTTTTAGAACACTTCAGTGTCTTTGTTTGAAACAAATATTCGGATTGTGGGAGGATTCCTTACGGCGTATGCTTTGACGAGAGACAGTTTGTATTTGAACCAAGCGTATGATGTTGGAAAGTTGCTACTGCCAGCGTTTGACACTCCTAGTGGTTTTCCGCACTCCAAAATTAATCCAGCTACTGGGGTACCATACCCTGATAAACAAATATCTGGGAATGTTACGTAATTTGCAGTAAATATAAAGTTGTTTTAACTTTATGTTCCAGGAAGCTGACGGAAGTACTACTATCAACATGGCTGAATTGGGTACACTCCACCTTGAATTTGTGTACCTGTCCGAAGTAACTGGGGATCCTATTTTTGCGGAAAAAGTTGATAAAATTCGACAGAATTTGTGGAACCTTGAAAAACCGAATGGGTTATATCCTAACCATGTAAATGTTCAAACTGGGCGCTTTGCTGATAGTAAGGAATACATACAAAGTACTTAAGTGATAATTTGTGTGCTGATCAAAGTGTAAAAATTGGCCTTAATTTGTGCAGATCATGTCTCATTGGGAGGAGGTGCAGATAGCTTTTACGAATATCTGTTAAAATCGTGGATACAAACACAAGATGTTCAGGCTCGGCAAATGTATGATGAAGCAATGGATGCTTTCGTAGCGAATGATTTAGTTCGCACGTCAAAGCAAAGCCATTTACTTTTTATTGGAGAATGGTATGAAGGGGGACGTATTGAAAATATCGGATCTCATTTGGAATGCTTTGCGGGAGGTATGTTTGCACTCGGATCTTTCACAGACCCGAAGAGCTCCGATGAGGGAAACCGTGATAGAGATATGGAAATCGGAAGAAATTTTACCAACACCTGTCATGAGTCTTACATCAGGGCACAAACTCATATTGGTATTTGTTCTTTTTATACTTGATTAAATAATATTAGCAAAAAGTTTTACCTCACATTAGTAAATTAATATAATGTAAAATATGGCTAATTTATGCATGAACAGGACCAGAAGTATTTCGATTCACTGACACGGCTGAAGCTGTTGCTGTAAATGATGGCGAAAAGTACTATACTTTAAGGCCGGAAGTGATTGAATCCTATTTCATTCTGTATCGTCTCACAAAAGACCCCAAATACAGAGAATGGGGCTGGGATGCTGCCCAAGCAATTGAAAAATACAGTAAGGCAGGTCCTGGACGCGGCTATTCAGGTCTTCGCAACGTCTACTCGGATACGCCGATGCAGGATGATGTGCAACAAACATTCTTCCTGGCAGAAACTCTCAAAGTAAGTTATAAATTAATTCTTATTAATATTCTTTGTTATTTTATTTCATATTTTTTATCCAAGCTATGAAAATGCTAATTATTATGTTTTTGCTCGTCGCAGTACCTTTATTTGCTGTTCAGTACCCCAGACCTGGTGGATCTGGATAAATGGGTTTTCAACACTGAGTGTCATCCCCTGCCAATTAAAGGGCAAAATTATATGTTCCCAAGCAAGAAGTTCTAAGAGTGTTACCTATGGTTTAATTAGCTATTGTTAACAATAATATGCTACTACTCACTAATATTGATGCTCCTGTACCACAGACGCGTTAATATGTATGTTCAGCTTCAATATCAATAAGATTATTATTGATCAGAATTAAACTAAAAATCTTTATTGATCATCATAATTACCTACAATAAGTTGACCTACTAATGTACATTGTTGGATGGTATACCCACAGTCATAACCGTAGATGCGCATGCCCACGATGTAGTAGTACCCAATTTTGTTAAAATGATAACGAATAAAAACGCACGTCTACATTTTCCTTGAAATTAAGGTGCAGCTACGAAACCCCCATCGACAACTACATCGCTTCCAGTGATCATATCAACCAGGCCTGAAGCAACAAACAGTACACTGGTAACAGCCTGTTCCAAAGGCACGAACAATTCCCCTAGCAATAATTTCGACGCAATACTAGTTTTGTATTCCATCAAAGATTCCTCCGTCGGAAATCCCTTTGCCATCATATTGGTTTTCATTACCCCCAATGTCATGGAAACAGCGCGAATTTTGTCTCCACCCAATTCAACCGCGATGGATTTTGTCAATGAGTCCATCGCAGCTTTCAGAGCACAGTATATAGGGACATGAGGCTGAGGCCGTTTTGCTCCCTGAAAAATAACTAAGTAAGTGCATGGAATACACGTACGACCGTTGGTAATATTTTTGTAAACTAATAGTTGTAACAATTTCGAAAAACCTTACCACTGAGGATATGTTAATAACACAACCACCTTTTCCCGCTGCAACTAATTTTTTCAGGCAGATTTGACTTATGTTGATGATAGCTTTGAAATTCACATCAATCATCCTAGCACAATAGACGTTTTATGGCATTATTTTGATGATATAGTCTACACATATTATTTTCGAAGCTAAATATGCATACCTTTCAAGGCTATCACGACTAATTTCTAGAAAAGGTTCTGCAATTGCAATGGCCGCATTATTTATTAAGATGTCCACCGGTTCCGTCAGAGCAGCTTCTATTATTTCCTTTGTTTTATCCCAGTCTGAAATGTCCAGACATATTGCTTCCATATTTGGACAGTCTTCCCGTAACGCATCTACATCTTCCTGGGATCTTGTTACTGCAAATACAGTGGCATTCAGCCTATACAGCTCGTGTGCTAGGGCCCGACCAAGACCTACACATACATAAATCAATGTTTATGAAAATTCTGTGAATGATTCGTGCTCGTCAAATTCTTATTTGTATACAATATATTTACCCCATACAAGGTTGTACCTTTCCCAGCTCCTGTTATTAGCACCCTCTTCCCTACAAAAATATCACCGAAGATTGCGGTACTCATGGTTTTACCGCTTATAAGCTTTGCAAATCAAGGAAATGAATAGTGAATGTTCGAAGTAGAATGAATGCTGAAAACTTCCTAATCACAGCTCTCCACTCGTCTGCAAGACTTTGTATTACAGAGTTTGCTATCAGATCTCGAGGGATAACATCTCAATTTACAATATAGAATAAGAGTGCATATTTATTTTTAGGACATAATATAGTATAGGACTTATTGCTAAAATTAATTTAATCAACGTCCTTGTATTCATAAATGTTATAATGCTCCTAATATGTAGTCAATTATAGTGCCAATTATAGTAATGATCCTATTAAAAAAATATTGCACTATTTCACCAAGTGCAAAGACATTTTAATTGTTGTATCCTGTATACTTAGTTATAATCTGAGTGAGCGGAGTAAAAAAAATTCTTTCCCAACACTGATTACATAGTTTCCGTAGCTGCTGGCCTTGCATGCAACAAGAAAATGATATGAGGAAAGTTCTAGTGAGAAAAGATTTGAACTTATTAGAAATGTATAAAATACCAGGGGATTTTGGGGCATAGTGCTGCAAATATCCACTGCATTTCCACTTATCTACAATTTAGCACTAGCATATATAGATACTACTACAATACTACTCCATCTCCTCCTTAAAAACCGGTTTGGTTATATCTAAGCATGGCATGTAAGTTATTTACAGTGTCATTAATCACATTAGGCCACATGACCGCAAAATGACAAAAATATAGGTGAATCATTATTCTCTCACTGCTAAATAAGTTAAAACTGGTTCAAAAATCTGGGCTTTGGTATCAGACTGAAGTCTTCTTGCAATATTTACTGTATCTGTCATCTAAGCGGGTATTAGTGGGGCAAGGATTTTTGTTCTTTTTTAATCGATCGTGAGAAGATATGACAATAATTGGAATAATGGCCAAGACGTACATATTTTAACATGTATTTTTGTGTCAACATTTTGTGCGAAAATTCTTATCGCTTCTTCTATGTATAAAAGAGTTTAGCAAAAGTGCAAATACCCGTCATTGATTTCTGTCCAGTTTATGTGTGAGCAATATTTAATAAGCGTTGCAATATTTATTGCAACGCAAAAAATGTGCTGATAAATGTTTATAAATACATTACATACATATATATGTAAAATATATATATTCTCCGTTGCATTTCTACCGCAAGCCATAATAGCATGAATTTTGGTTAGCAATAATCTATTGGAGAAGTCTATTTCTGTTAGTGACAATTTTCATGCAGCAGACCGATACTCCTCAATTTTTTCTTGGAATTTTCATGTTTCGTGATAACGGAAATGACGACAGGAAGGAATAAGAAAAAAAGTACTAAAGTCCACACGTAATTAAATATTAAAGCAATTTAATTCTTGACTTCATTCAAAAACCATACATCAAACAACAAACTGTCAATAATTTTTCCAATCAAATTTTTCAAATTTCCTTCAAATTTGAATCTTGTGTGGTTCGGTAAAATTTATAGTACAAAATTCCCTTGTCAATTTTATCAGGTCAACGAATTGTTTAACAATTAAAAGTAATTAACAATCTTGTTAATTAATTGTGGGATACTGCAACATTTTGCTTTTCAAGATTTTTAAAGGGGCCGACTTAATCTAGTAAGAAGAACAATAATAAAAAGTATTAATGTTATTAAATTTTGTTCTCCTTTTTAAAATAATTATACTTACAGTTAGCTTGAAGAAATAATCATTACGTAATACATTACAGTAAGTTAAGTAGAACACTTTTATAATTTATCTGTCAAGGCTTTATAGAACGACCAGTAAGAAAAATTCAACATGTCTAGTCTTCGCTTCCTCAATGAAAAAATCTCGAAATCCAAGGACTCCGAATGTGCTCCTGACACCCATGAAAAAGTAAATCAATTTCAAGGAACTCACAATCCGCCAACAGGAGGAGAGAATGTGATGGATTTAGGAGCAAAAAAATACTGGAGACGCCAATGGATTATTGTCGCAGTTATTGCTGTTCTATTAATAATTTCCTTGGTAATTATTACTGTTTATTGTATCAATCAAGAAGAAACCACTGTGAGCACGGGCACTACGAAGACATTCACCACAATCAAGCCCTTAGCAACCACCCAGCCAATTATTGTTTCGCAAAATACTTCAAACACAGGGGGTATAACTGAAACACCACCACAGTTTTCAACTGGACCAGTTAACAAGAAATCCGAAAATAGTGACACCCCGGGAATTGAAGCCCCTGATTATCAACTTGGGGATGAAGAAACGTTAGGCAGTTAAGGATTTAAAACAGGCTAACCTATGCACAATTAAGCTTTACCGAGTAAAATCGCAATTTCATTCATTTTGGTTGTTAAGCTGGAATTATTATTATTTTTCCATCTTAATCCGTACCACTGACACATATGTACTTTTATTTTAAAAACATTTATTTCTCAATTTCTAAACCTCTAATTTTTAACGAATCATTTGCCCTTCAAAAAATCTCAGTCTGTGGCCGAAAGCTTGGCAAAATAAACTAGTCTCAAATAACCACACATTCCAGTTATACATACATGGCTGAATCTATTAAAAATAACTTGGTCAATTCTCATACGCTAGGGGAAACTCGCTGTTGTTTCTATTTGCATATGCTCAAATGCATGGCAAACCATATGAAGATGTTAGGCAGTTGACCTGGCCATGACCCCTGAACTTTTGACCTTCTGTTGAAGTCTTGACCTTAAGTGACCTCGATAGTAACCATTTTGTCATTTAGTTTTCTTGCTTTACAAAGTTCTGCACAACTTATGATAATCACGCAACATGTAAATGCACCCGGAAAACAATACTGCGCCGTATGTTTACTTTTGAAAATTGCCACGAAACTGGAGATTATGGAAACTTCATAATTGTACTGGCCCTACATTTCCGACCGAACTAACATCGCCTGGTCATTGCCAAAATACATACATTTGGTAAATTATTTTTCAGATTTCTCCGGATAGGTACGTCAGAAACGAACAGAGTTATTTGGTGCAAAGAGTTTGTTTTTCTAGGTTAGTATTATAGCATTTTTCGAGTTTCGGGCACGCAATGGAATAAAAATCGGGTAAAATGGATTTTTAACACATTATGACCCCCAAAAAGTGATTGTCATTATTTCCCCAAATAACGTCGTTAATAGTTGATAGTCCAATATGTTCAAAACTATGATATGCTGGACAATCAAAGTTTATTTTCATTCTCAATTTCTCCAAGAAATTTCAGAAAAATCTTGCCGAAAAAACAAACACATGAGTGCTTTTTTAGCAAACGACGACCTTAAACTTTTTCCAGAACTATAATTGCTTTACATAAAACAGCACTCGACGCATTCAATATCATCTTATTTTAACTCTGCCAATAGTGGCTCATACAACAGGTTAGTCCATTCGACATTAAAAACTAACATTCTTTTTAAGCATTTGTATTTTTGACCTTGAGGGCTTTGTACAGGTAGAGAAGATTTATTTATATCACCTCCGTTTTTAACAAGTCTTTTTTTATTGAAAGAAAATTACAACTCAAAATCTGCAAAAAGTAGTCAACAAGTACATTGATACATGTACAACGCTTGTTCAAATAAATAATAACTAAAAACATATATGGAGGAAATATTTTCACCCAAAAGCTCAACTAATGGAGTTTGCTGACGAAAATGAGTCAGCAAATGTTGAAGATTGTCAACACGTTTTTTGGAATGAAGTTACAAAAACAATTTTATTGGCATAATTTTCGACTTGAGTTTGAATCGAAATAAAAATTGTCAAGAACTTGGCTTAAACAATACACTTGGTTCATCCGTAGCTAATTCAATGTGAATTTCCCTATCAGCGTTTCCAGTACACCCTTTTTTCACTGATTTGACACCGTTTTTAGGAATTTTGAGGTATTTATCAAAATCATATCCAAATCCGGGTGCAAAATCATCGGATTGTGGAGGGAGAACACAATATGATAACCCTTCAAAATTCTTCTTTTCAAATAGGGTCCAACCGGAAGCCCCAGTTATCACAAGTGAAGCTTGTTTTAATGATTTAATTTCATCGACATCCGTCATAAACATTTCTTCTTCTCCCTGGAAAAATTTTCCAGAGTATATCGTTAGAGTATCATCCCTGTAGCCGTTTTCTGTTCCTGCAAATCTAACGGATGAGACTCTCATTTTCAAGTTGACAAAATTGATGCAATAGTCCCTGTGACCGAAGGCAAACTCCATCAAGGTATTTTCACCTAGGTTGAACTCATCCAAGTCGTAAAACATCCACCTAGGGATATCAGTTATAACATAAAGAAAATTCGAATGTGTAATTTCAAATACATGGCAAGGATAAAAAATAACAATAATGCTGAAACCAACTTACGCTCCAGTAACTTCAGCTGATGAAGCTTTATTATTAAATTTAGGTTCAGACTCTGCCAAGTTTGATTGGTAATTGTTGTGAATTTCGATTTTCGAAGAACCTTTGCAGTCATCTTCTTCGTACAATGTAACTTTCGATGTATAATCTCTTGTACATGATACTTTCATGGTTAACGCTAATAGTAACAAATTAATGAAAAACATCATGGCTGCATATTACGAACTAATTCTCTGAACTCAAATAAATTGAGAACCAAAACTGCAACACGAGCAAGGAAAACAATCCATCGTTTCAACTGATCCATCCAACTTGATCAAATGAATGGATTGTTTCCCTTGTTCGTGTTTTCCATTCTCAATTTATTCAGGCATTAAATCAATGTTCTGTATGTATACATGTTCAATAATAATATATGTACATATGTACATTTAAATTTTTCAATTTATCGAGGCATAAATATAAATATACACTTATGCTTGAAAGCATGCTTTAAAGAAGTCCAGGACAGAAATACGTACAATTGCAAGATCAGTGTCAACAATCATTGGATAAACTGCAAATTCAATTGAGCATAAAATTAATATAAGCCTTTGTTAGATTTTTATTAGACCTGCACGGATGGCGTTTACAAACGAATAGGATAGTTGTGTTCATGTGCACGTACGTAACGTATCGTACTACTTTAATATCCAATTAACAGACACTGATTTGATTTATTAAACAAATTTATAGACGGAAACGACAAATGTTGGATTTTTGTTTCGATACAATCAACAACAAACTCAGATAAAAAGACAAAATACGCACAAGATTGTGTACAACGATAATCAATTACTTAGAAAGGAAGGAACTTCCGATTGAAGGCATGATGGTCAGCTGCTTGCCAAGTCTGTGACAATACAAAAATTAAGGTAAGCAATGAAGTAGCTCAATGTAAGGTCAATAGCTATACTCAAAATTCTGTAGAAGCATTCAATTTTGACAATAAACTTAATGGTAGCTACTTACTTTGCGAATCCATCGACAGTTACTGAGACTTTGTCAGTGGGACAAACTATGGCACAATGACAAGGTTGAGTGAAGAGTGGTCGGAAATACTTCTCAGCCACACTTTTCAATTCTTCAGGGGTGACTTCAGCAATTTTCTTGATAAGTTGTCTGTTCATGAAAATGAAAAGCATTATACAAATACGGACACGAAACCATGAGAAATAATCAACTGACAATAGGTATTATTACCTCGTATGGCCCTCTGGTACATTCCTAAAGTACGAGCATAAAGATGTAGATGCCAGAGCCAAAGGTGTTTTTTCACCTTCAATGATCTCAAAAATAAGTGAACTCTTAGCAGTGGCCAAAAGATCTTCCTGCCAGTCCACCTTTCCATCCAGAAGCTCCATAACAGTTTCCACAGCAGTCTTGTAAGCTCCGACTAGGTCCGATGAACGGTATAGGTTGAAGTACAGCATCCCTTCATTAGCTTTGGAGTCCATGTAATAGTCATATGCGAGTCCTGCACCGCGGATTGAACGGAAAAATGGACCTTCCATTTGGCAAAAGTACTGGTTTACAGTCAGCACAATTGGCAGTTCGGGATCGTTGAAGTCTGTTATAGCTCGGATTCCTTGAGCTAAGAATGAGGATTCTTCTGATGACAGACCTAAAACATATTGCTCGGGCGTTTTTATCAGAGATGTGTGGGCTTTCATCCAACTGATATCAGGTTCGTTAGTCAATCTGAAAGATTTAAATCGTCAATAAATACTTATTTTTTCATCCCTGGAAATAAATTTTTCGTACTCATAACTCAAAAAAGGCAGACGAAAAGTTTAGTTCAATGCAGATACGATCAATTTTAATTACTAACCTTTTAACAGGCTCTTTCCCTTCATAGTTAAAATTCTTCAACCATTCTTTTGGAAGTTGAGGTCCATTCGGGAACAAGTCGTTATGAGAACTTCGAAGATTCTCCATGCTTGTAGCAATGTGAATGGTTACATTTTCGGGCTTCAGGATGAGATCCCGAACATTTTCAAGAATTTTGCGAACTTTGTTCTCAGATTTAGCAACCGTTGTGGCCACATCTTTCAAGAATATTTGCTGACGAATCATGCTTGTTAACTTAACGTTGCTGCCTGAATTATTTATGACAATTTCAATTGCTAACATAATATGATTTTTTAAATAAACAGAAATGTTTAGGGAAACAGATTTGCCGCTCACTTTACCTTGTTCATAAAGTATATCCTTCAGTAGGAGTTTGCTCATTTTGCTGCCCTTTCTTTTCATTTGATTGACATCCGTGGACATTTTATTTGCCAATACTTTCAATCGATCTCCTTTGAATTGGGTTTGCCAAAATAGGCGCTTGACCCATTCGAAAGCGTTTGGAGTTTTAGCAATCTCGAACTGGTGA
>JAQFXU010001487.1:0-28661 GCA_034693705.1 Spatulosminthurus flaviceps | reverse complement strand
GTCAAATGCAATCATTTTAGCCTTAACGTGTCTATCGTATTTTTTTGACAACAGCAAATATAAATTGTTAAAGCTCAGCTTTCAGGGTATAGGTGCTTCGGCTAAGGGAACACATTTATGAAATGTGTATTTTCAAATTATACCCTTTTTAATCGCAAATGAGTATAAGTCAAGTTTATTCTGTCATAAAATTCTTGTATGGATGGTCTTGAAGAAAGATTTCATCATATGACACGACAAAACTATGCTTATAATTATGACGTGCCTACGTTGGTTTTGTCTTAATTAAAAGGTCAGATGTTGTCATTTCTGTTCTTTATTATTATCTCTCCTTCTTCCATTTAACATTCGCCAACTGTCAACAACTGTAGTGTCCCTTGAGCACGCAGCATGCATCACCGCTAAAATTTTAAAGGCTAAACTTGACTTATTATTAAGTCATACCGTTACTACAATTATTTTTTCTGTATGCAATCATTCTAACGTTTTAATATTTAAATACATATATATGTACATACATCACAATACAAATACCTACACTCACCGGTCTGTTGAATTCTTTACCGGTTCTTGCAACTGGATACTACGATATCTGCTGAATATACTTGAAGCATAATACAATGGATCAGGTTCAAATCAACTCTCCAAGTTGTCAGTTTGAACAGCTAAAAATAGTCTCGTGCAAATCTCGTGTGCATCTTGGGGCAGATGTCTACTTAAATTATTCAAATTACTTGTAAAAATACAAGTACATACTTGAATTTTTCTATAGCCAGGCTCTTCCATTTCCTTTTGTAGTTTCTTCAATTGCTTCTTATCGGAGTAACAATGTACGAAAAAATCCACGTTATTTTATTGTCTCCTTAAAATTTCCTATGCACACAATAATTCTCAATCATTTTAAATCATCAATTCTTATATATATAAAGAGTGAATAGTTAAGAAATCGTAAAATTCCTATGACAAAATATTTTCAAAAGTCTAGCCACATCTGTAAGTTCTTTATAATGTAGCAATGCATATGCAACTGTATTTACAATAAGTGTGTATAAAAATCCATGCGAAAATCATATTGTAAATGTGATGAAAAAAGCTTAAAAAACTCTGCGTGACTCACAAGAAAACGGAAAAAGTCAAGGGCCAATATCTTTATATGGAATTAGTTACATATACGTTATAAATGTAGCAGCACACTTTGCACATGCCTTTCAAACTTTCAACCATACCGTACCTACATACAGTATGTTAAAACTGGTCCGGTATGTTTAAACAAAGACGGAAACTTATGCTCCCATCCTAGTCAGAGTTGAAAATTCTTTAAATTCAGAGAGTAAAATGTAAACAAAAGTATACATTGATGAGTGCACTTCTAATATAATAGTAACGTACTATTATAATTCTACTGTTTTGTTATAATTATAACGTAACCGTAGCTAAATTGCTAAATACCAACACGAGTTGCTAACTTGTTGTGAACCCCTTGAAGCGAAACGATTTTGTTCTTTCTGTCCGTATTCCGTTCATATATTTCAATATATGGATACAAGTTTTATCTATACATCCAGACGAGCTTTAACTTTTCAGGGTTGACTTTTTTAGTAATATTTTCATATGTGGTTTAATATTAATAAAATATATATCTCTCATAGACACTGTATTTTCAACTGAATTAATTAATAGCTTTGTGTAGTATGCATACATAACGTTGATAGGATGGAATTCCTACAAAAATTTTATTCTCCTCTTCGAATACCAAATGATGCGAAAAATCACAGCAAGGTTATACATTACAATAGCGATAAAGCTGCAATTAAGGGATAACATATTTAGGTACATTTTAAATATCACATAGGGCATAAGTACCTATAAACTGCAAAGCCATATTAAAGTGTGTATGAACCTTAATAATAATAATAATATAAAATGACAAGGTATAGCCATAAAAGCCAAACCTGATTTTAACTTCCGTAAATAGTAAATGATTTAACCACCACCGCCACTACCGGAATCAAAGGTAAAATAGATTGTTTAGAGGAAGACTGCATGGTATGGACCATAAACTCCTGTATAGGGATAATTAGTTGAACTAATTAATATGGCGGAAGGCGGGAAATGAACTTAGGATAGAATCATATCCATAAATGTGTGAGACTTATCTGACTTCGGAAGTATAGTGTTAAGGTTAAATAGTTTGTTATGATTTTTAGCTGATTTTAACTACTGATTATTGTGTTCTATGCTACGCTGGGGTAAGAAATTCTATTAAAGAAAGACAGACTCATGACGTTCATGTTTAATATATAACTTCCCCTATGATAATATTGTAGTACAAATTATAAGAAGATTATTTGAGAGATTTGGGTGAATGTGAAAATAATATGGTGCAAAAAAAGGGGGAAAGAATTTTTTGCACGCTTACCTTTTTCGTACAGACGAGTGAGTGTACAGAGCAATGGAAGTAGAAGTTCTATACGTACTCACAATGAGTAAAATTTATGGGAACTGAAGATGTATTAAGAGTACCTTAACTCTCTATTTTGTTGGAGAGGAACATGAGCTTCTGTAGGTTTACACATTTGTTGCTTCTAGTAGTATCTATACTTCTTATACATTTATATATTGTAAATCTAATATTTTCTTGTATGTGATTATATTTTTCTAGTGCGGAACATCATTCCACTGATTTTTGCGTGCACCTTCTTCCCCCAAAGGTTATTCATCTCAACTAAAGATTTTTGAATCGCATCAAACCAATTTACTTCTCTCAGTTGTGCTTTAAGATTTGGATAGTCAATTTCAAAATCCAATCCGATACATTCATTTTTGTTGGGGTTGATTCAAGAAAAGATTCAAATCTACACAACAACCGTTCAGCATTACAATGAAGAAAGCACTAGCTTTGATATTGGCGGTGAGTTTCTTGGGAATTGGATCCAGTGCAAGTACCCATGAAAGTCCTCCTAGTAATAGGATAACGAGACAAGCAATATCCGGGAGTCATTACAAGGACAGTGCCAACAATAATAATTACTACGATCCTTACTCGTTGTACTTGCGAAGCAGACGTGGGGAAAAGGAACCGCTGACGTCCAACAGCTTAGTGGCAGAAGATGTTGCCGGAGAACCAAAAACCGACTATTATGATCCCTTCTTCTACTACTCAGCCTACTCACGAGTTGGGAATGGTGTGAGAAACCGGAGAAATTCCCATAACCAAGTTACTCAACCCTACATGAGATCTGGCAGCAATCAACAACCACGGGAGTATCTTTACGAAAGGAATAGCAATGTCGATAATAATAATATTTTTGCCAATCAACCACCAAACCAACGCGTCTACAATTACCGAAATCCCAATACTTTCCTCACAAAACAACAAGTGACTGGAGTGCCAAGCAGAAACACTCCGGTAAGTAAAATTCTCTTCCAAAATTAATTTTACTCGGGGCTTTGTGTCCAATATAGGAAATATAAAAGCAACTGCTCAGGGTCAGTCACAGTAGCAGCAGTCAACTGATGTACATTATTGATCATTGTCTTGTGTTCTAAAGCGAGAGCCTATGATTATAAAATAACGAGTGGTTTTATTACATAATAATTATTGGTTTCTCCTCAGCTCTATTATTTGTAGCGGAACAGTGATAGGACCCTTTCATTTTAGATGCCATCCATTTTATAGAGACAATAAACCAATAATTATATAACGATAGAGGGGACTCATTGGAGGTTGATGTGACAGAAAAAAGGGGGAATTAAAAAAGCGTCACATTTTATGAACACGTATTATGTGGCTCGAAAGGGCATAATTTACAGGGATTAATATACCGTTAGTGTTACGTAAAATCGTGGGACGGATTTAGCTCAGTGATGGAGAGTAAATATGCTTCTTTCCATTGTTTCATCATGCACCTCTGTCAACGTAACTTGACATTTTATTATTTAATAAGCAAGATTGTGCACAGAAGTCGTTGGTTCACACAGAAACACAATGCTCTTTTTTTAAAACTTGCTAAGCAGGTGGAATTTTTCACCGTTTAGTGAATTCTAATTAAGGGATGAAATGCACAAAAAACGGTTCTTGATGTCGTGATTATTAAAAACGTAAACGCTGCGGTGGAGATTATAAGTCAGGGTGAGATTCCCCAAAGTTAGTTTCTATAGGGTCTGTAAGCATGTGTTCATGCGTGAAGTATTTAGACAGCAAAGAATCTCATTTTTAGACATGTTTAAATAAATACCCTCGAGTTAGTATGTATATATAGCTGAACCACTGCATCGAAATGCATTGGGTACATGCAATATAAATATAAAGTATATATGGAAGAAAGGTAAAAGTAAAGGAATGCCCCGTCGTTCTTTTGGCAAGTTTCTATTTCAAATAGGTAATTTTTATGACAGCAGTATTTTTGTTGCTGTCGTCGTCAACATCCAAAAAGGAACACTTTTGATTCCCATCTCAATTTCCCAATAATATTTTGATAGGAAATTACTTGTGGAGAGAAACATCAGGTTTAGATTTAAGAAAAAGATGTTAATTTCCTAGAAATTCACAATGATACTTCTCTAGTTCAAAGTAGACTTGAAGATTAAAGAGCACATCGTAAGGTCATCTGTAAAGTCACTTTGAACTTATTCCCATGGGCTGAAAATAAAAGTATAGATTTTCCTAGTTTTTGCTCCTATCAACAAGTATCTCTTTCTCTTGGCTCACATTTTTTTCCCTTTGAACAAAACAAACTATTGGGGTTTGCTATGAGTTAATGAGGGGAAAATGCAAGATTTTTGTTGAAATGCTTGATCTATTATCATTTTGTTTATTTTGTATATGCAAACCATTAAATTTTAAATCCAATAAATTAACTTGTGAAGTTAATGTTGGCGCGATTTCTATCATTTTTATCTTTCCTTATGTTTTTAAAAAGGTTTGTCCTTGTTCTACGCTCAGATGCAGCAGTTGTATGTAATTAAATATAAATACATATTAAGTCCAATGAAAAATACAAGTGAACAGGTACAATCAATCGAGGCATGAGGTAAACCATGAAGAAAGCTTTTCAGGTTCAAAAAGCTATGAAATATTTTATTGCGAAATTCGACGCCGTGCAAGCTTTTCAGTAATGTCTGAGGAAAAATACTTGGAATTAGAAATAATCCCGTTTGAGATTTTAGATGTAATCCAATAAATATCGAAACCACAAGTTAGCTGATAGGAAAGTACAGATCGAAACCGTAATTTGTGGCACACCAAATGACCATAAACTAAAAATCTCTCCTTTGAAGAATCTTTGAGTACAGATTTATAATTTATTTACGTATCGTATTTAAGGGAAATAAAATTCACGTGAGAGGATTTTTACCACAAAGAAGCTGCATAGTCATTATATGCTTGTGATTTAAAGATTTTTCTATAGGGATAGATTTCATATATGTACCGAATTATACGCGATTTTTTCCTTGCGGTATAGATCGTAAAATAATGTTGCTGAAAATCCACAATTTTTTTTGTTCCACCGCTCGCCAGCTGTAAATTACACGGAGGATTTGCAATAATGCAAAACTAGATTTGTCTTGATTTCTCTCTCTCTCTTGCCTTGTGCGGTTCCCTGACCTTCCAAACTATTCTTATGCTCCATTAAATAAAGCGAGCAAAAATGACAAATGACTTTAAAATATTTAAGACTAGGTATTAGATTTTAGCTGAATTTAAATTGTATTACAAGCTACACTACACAAGCCTTGTAATTTCAGTTGAACTACTTGTATTGCGGTTTAAATTATATTGCAATATAAGTTCAAAAGTAATTTTTTCCAACCACGTATTACGCTCATTCATTATTTCTACACGTATGTCTGCAAAAGCCTAATTTATTAATTTAGATTAGCTTTACATAAGATCACCCGCTGGTTACTAGGTCATGTTAAGATTGCTAGATTAACCTGATAAAATCTACGCAAGCTGAACTTATGACTTTGATGAGTGAGCTTTAATAGTTGACCTGTCTATACTTTATCAAAGCTTTGGTAGATATGGTTCGGGGGTAAAGAATTTATTCAGTTAAGTGCAACATTTACAGCTAATAATGATGGTTTTTTTCTTTGAATTAACAGGTTTTGGCACGCTACTACTTTCCCCAGAGTAACTCCATTGACTATAGAAAACCCAATAGTTATTATGATCAAGGGCGAGGGTATTACAGAGGTGACCGAGGTAATTATGAGAGCATTCGACAACAACCTGCGGTATCAGGAGCATCTGGCCCGGAAGAAGCGTGGAGCATTCAGGTTGGAACCCAACTCAAAGTACAAGATGATGGTAGAGAACGAAATCCAGAACAGTTTTATGTTCGAGACGAACAAAGGAGTAGCAATTACAATCGGCGGTATCCGACCTACTATAGAAAATAATGAGGTCAATTTTTATTTGAAAATTTCTAACTTTGAGAGTGAGTTGATTGTGTGAATTTACTCG
This sequence comes from Spatulosminthurus flaviceps, assembly GCA_034693705.1. Taxonomy (NCBI): domain Eukaryota; kingdom Metazoa; phylum Arthropoda; class Collembola; order Symphypleona; family Sminthuridae; genus Spatulosminthurus; species Spatulosminthurus flaviceps. Next base: position 22,192 of record JAQFXU010001487.1, on the reverse strand, counting down.
TTTACTAATGAAGATATAAATATTTTTAATTATTCACAGAAATGTAGGATTCGGAGTTTGTTTTATAGAAGTAGAAGGCCTTGTCCAAATTCATTGTCATGCGGCACACCTGTTGGAGCAAAAACGCAGTTTCGTGTTATGTTCGTGAGAAATATTAATTATTCCTAGCCTTGTATGGCAAGGATTCTTGTGTCTACATGGTAAATACAGCAATTCTCCCGACAACCGAAGGATTAATACTTATTTTTTGTGTTGTTGTTTTTTTAAACGGTTAAATATACATGTATGTTATACAATAGTAGTATTATAAGGTATTATATGTATCCTCAATATATCCATGAGGATACGATGAATAAGCAGCTTGTATAGTTATGTGTATTTTAAAAAATGTTTACGCATGCATTTTTACAACGGATTCAGTACTGTACCTCACTTTAATATAAGAAACTCACTATAAAAATTAAAAGAAAGATGAGAACAAATAATTAAGGAAGTGTTGAATGCTATAGTATATGTACCCATGGAAAATGTATTTACAAAATAATGAATGAAACCATTTACCTTGCATTATCGTGAAATTATCCTCGAGTGCACCTGATGCAGTCAACAATGCCTGGCATTACTGGAAACAATTATTTACTCCCGTTTGAAAATCATTGATGGTTGTTAGTTTTTAAATCCCTTAATATATAATGCAGTTTTGAAAAATTTGATGTAAATATCGATTTGTAGGATTCCACTGTTTAGATAGATTGTTCAACAAGCCATGCCAAATAAAAATATGTTTTTCGTATAAATTGTGGAATTTGTATTCATTTTTCAGTCAAGTATAAGGATGATTTTAATCTCTTAATCTCGTGGTGTATAAACATTAAAGTACATTCGAAACACGGAAGCATACTCTACTAGGAAGTAGGAAGAAATACGAATGTACTTACGTATAATAATTTCAAAAATAAATTCCAAAAGTAATGAAAAAAGTTAACTTAACCAAGAAGAAATAATTGCCATTCTGGATATAAAATGTCAAAAATGAAACTATTAAACGATTTATTAGATGATTTGATTTCAAAATGTAATATGTAATCACAATCTTACGGGCGCTTAAATACACGTAGCAGTAATCGTACTTCATTTGAAAATTTAAAGCGAGATATCAAGTTTCATATTGTATTTGTATTGTAGCACCCGACATAAAATGGATTTAATTTGACGACAAGGATATTTTCCAAGTTTAAAGTTATTCGTAAGTATAACTCTGCAACAACAATACCAATTACAAATATAATATAATAATACTACTATAAGTTCAATTATTACATATTCAGCCGAATTCCACATTCCACACTGTTAAACTGTAAATCACTGAAAATGCTCTCACTGCTTCACACATTTGTAGGTACCCGATTCGTACTTGCATTTTTATTGCAAATAATTTTGCGTATTTTTATATTTAATATACTCATGGGATGAAAAATTTTAGCATGAATATACGCAGGGTCTTTGTATTTTTTTGCCATTTTTTCCAGAAATAATTATTTTATGTTCGAAACGGAAACTTAACATAGTACAACGATAAGATTTAAACTTTCACTACCATATAAATACATGAAATAAAATTATTATTCCTACAATAACTCTAATATCTTTACGATTACATTTGGCCAAACTTGAATTTGATCCAAACTCTGATTAGGTTGAAGATGTTTCTTGTTTTCAAGTGACACAAACAAAAAAGGTTTTACTGATTCAGAATTCCTCGAATTTCTTTGTGCATATGGCACAGGAAATCCACGTATGAAGGATGGCCATCTGATGTACGATCTTCAACTAAAAATCGGTTCATAACTAATTCCATCTTGTCTCGTTGACGTACCACAGATAACTGTTAAAATTACATCAGAATTATTGAAGTAAAAATTTATTACGGCTCGGCAGAGCTAAATAAGATGAGAAAGTAACCAAATAATTAATTACCCTCATATGCCTTTGTCTGTCAGTGCGAAGGGACCGAATGAATCCCCGAAGACGCAGAGATTCATCTGAATTAACATCTGGAAGTTCAGTTATAGGCTCTACATTAATTTGGGCCAGGTTTGAAACTCCGAAAATATTCTGAAGCCAATCAGGACTAACGGATGATCCAATCCACAAGAAAAGATAAATTCCCGTTTCTAGAATAGAGAAATCGACATAAAGTTATTGGTCGCGTTTGCGCCAAAAAAGTGTTATGAAAATATTTAATTATACTTCACTCGACTCGTCCCTCATAATTACACATTGTATGCCTTCTTGCATGCCACACATTTTTTAGAATATTAGGTGTTGCGTTAGCAACACCTCTAAAACAAAAACGTTTATTGCTTCCGTGATGTAACTACTCCACTATATTAAATGTCATACCTAAAATATATGCTGAATCTTCCGATAATTTATCCCGCGAACATCTAATGGGGAGAGGATTATCAAGCTGCGCTGTGGGGCCTGCTACTGGTACTAATTTAGGGTAAAAATAATGAACAGTTTGCCCAACGCCCATGGTCATCAAATTGTACATCATCCACGATCGGTCATCTGGAGTTAATTCTTGAGTTCCAGCAACAGCATCATTTTTCAGTACACAGTTGACATACAAAGGCAGTAATTTCAAGCATTCCGGTAATATCAATTGACCAGGCATTGAGGGATTTGCACACTGTTTACGATATGTTGCAAGCATTTGAGCACATCTACCAGAAAAACAATAATTCGTATTAACCTGAATATGTTAACCGAAGGATAAGACTGTAACTGAAAATTCTAAACGTAAACAACTCCTAGAAAATATAAACAAACCTTGAAATAACTCCTTCTTTAATTGCTTGTGGAGTAGAGTCGATTGATTTGGAAACCGCCTGCTTAGCAAGGAAATTAATTACCGCATCCAGCTCACAGTTTCTGTACAAGTCAGCCATTTGACCGCAGGTATTTAAAGCCAGGTTATGAAGCCTCAAACGTCTTTGACCTAATATTGCACATTAAAATATCGGTAACTTCAAATAGCTAGTATGCCACCTGCCTCTTACATGCTCATCAATTGCCAATATTGGCAAATAAATTGTGTACTGCAACATGAAAATGGTGTTACCAAAAATAGTTGTGTACAGCAGTGCTATTTGTATATATACTCCTTCGTCTTCTGTTAGCTTGTCATCGTGCTTGATTTCTACTGCAATAGCTTTACCGGAATCGATTGCACCAAGTTCTACATCAGTTGTATTTTGCATTAAGAAATGACCATGGAAGTCCGTAGGCCTAACCCCAGTTGATGTTCGAACCCTCATAACGGCGTCGAAACCAACGGGACGACTGAGTTGATATCCAAGATCACCAATTATCCGTGGACCGTCTATATCAGCCTGTTGCATACAAAAAATTAAAATTTCAAAACACATAATTCGACGGGCTTTAACTTTATTGGAAGATCAATCTCGATTTCCTTTAGAAATCATTATACTACTGGAAATTACACGGTATAAATTAAAATCAATAAACAAAATAATTATCACTAAGTAAACAGGGTAATACTATATTAAACCCATTCACTAGGAAAATAATCCGAACTTTTTGAGCATCACTCTTACCTGGAAATATGTATACTTATTCACCGAGCCTCCAGTAAGACGCGCAACTTGGCCAATTGTGGCAACATCAATGTACGAATTATTAAACAAATATAAATCCACGGCGACCCCAACTCCAACACACTCTTGCCCTAAGTTGTTGTAATAAGTGTTTTGAGGAGTTAGCACAGTTTTTTCTTTATCCGTTCCTAATAATCGCCGATCTCCTTCTCGATTCTTTAACTTTCCCGGAGCAAGATCTGAGCTAGGAAGAGTCGAATGAAAGAGAAGTAATTTCCCAACTCTGTCAGAGGCCTGAGTAATATAAAAAATAACAATTTAAAGAGGTCCAATATCTTCAAAATAATTTTAAATACATTGCTAAGCTCCAAATCTTCGCACATTTGAGAAAAGCTATTAACAGGAGAGAAGTGCACCAAAAATCTCTCATCTCTCACCTTTAAAGCTTCCATACCAGCTTGAATTGCTGGACCAAGAACAGCATCAGTTTCTTTAGTATCATGAAACATGGCAGGAATTTGGTTCATAAGATTATCAATGGCATTAACTGCTTCTACCCGAGGTACCAAAAACCCTTTCAGCAGTGGCATGAACATGTCTGAAATATCAGGGACTATGACCATCTGGGGTTGCGTCAAGTTAGAATCTATGTTGTAGAAATGTACCTAAAAAGTTTAATAATAATTGATTAGTCTCTCGTCAGTAGTAACACGTTGAAGTAACAATAAACGTTGGAAACCAGTAGGCGTGCTTACCTTTGAATTATAAGTTATAAAACCAACAGGCGTATGCGACGGAAGATTTTCCAGCAATGATTTCATATGAGAGCAGAGCAAGTTGACCAGTCCATTTTTAACGTTATTATACGAAACATCTAATACGAAAATGAAGGCGGGTTCCTTTGGCAGAGTGTTATTCTGCAAGCAGATTAAATTTTACATGAATTTCAAGTTCTTAAACGATAAACAGTTGGAAGATATTTACTTTTCAGTCAGTGGCTTTTATCTTGGATAGGTAGGACTTGTAGAATAATTTTGAATAAAAGGGGATATTTACAGTGTAGACAGATTTTACTTTAAACTTAACCAATTCTCCAAATTAACAATTCTAGTAACAGTAGTACTGGAAGTTAAGGTATTTTCGGTTGGCAGCATGTAATTAATTTTTAGCCCTAATACTTAAACAGTACATTTTCTCAATAAATAATATCTCACCCTGCAGTACTCCATCGTGGCGACGAACTCGTATGTACCTTTGCACAATTCAGGTCTTTCCCATTTGTCCACGCGTTGACCTTGGTGATCAAGATGCTGAAAATACTCCGGCGGCACTTCTGTCGTGGCTTTGCACAACAGGCACTGAAATCTTCTTCCTCCATCGATGAACTGCATCAGCGGGGACATGTAAGCTTTACAACGGATGCATCTCACTGGACCCATCGGGCCTAAGTCCACGCAAGCTATAGGTTGTTCGTCTCTAGCTGGATTATCTAATGGATTTATCTAAGTACCCAATATAAACTGGATTAGTGAGAATTAAATTATGACAAACAAGAAAATTATTTGTAAATTATTGCACACTTACAATAATTGCAAACGGGACTGCAGTTTGTTTCAACATATCTGGCTGCGCAGGGATGGAATACATGGTAGACCTCACGAACCGAGGGCTAGCGTTCCCATGATCTTCAACCATAAATTTTGTGGTGACCAACGGAGGCAAAAGACCTCTTTGGTTTGTTTGAAAAACTCCCCCACGCGATTGCTGATCTTCTTGCATTACTCCAATCTAAGATGAAGAAGAAAATTAACGCATTTGTAAGTTGCCTTTTGCTTATACAAAGTTGCATTCAAAGCTACTATAAATTGTTGTTTCTGTATAAGTATATAATTAATTTACGTCAAATTTACTACATAATATAATTTATTATCAAATTTAACGTAGCCTAAAAAGCATCAATTTGGTATTTGGTACTTCTCATGCAGTCATGAACCAACTGATCTGATTTTGTTTCAAAAAAGTATCTTAACCATGAAAAAAAATTAGAAACATTGATTTTTTGAGCTTAAGAAAGTTTTTGATTTTGTGGGCAATAATATACTGATAGAAGAATTCATCATACACTATGATATATAATTCTTGACTATTTCCTGTCCAAAAATAGATGCGAATGTATTAGTCATGTGTTTATTTTCCTACTAAACGTTTGCTAAAAGTAGGACACCCCAAGGACCTAAATTAGCGATGCTTTACTCGTTAAAACAATCAAAATTAAAATTCTTCCCACCAAAACACTTACAATACATTTCATTTCGGTTTACATTAATGTTCTTGTCTAGTGGACACGTGAACATTGGAACACTCTAAACAATGATAACTTTCACAAAAATCAACCTGGTGCTCCCATTCGACATATGGAATTCACTTTCCGTTCTAGAAACTATGAAATATTGACAATTCAATCCAAAACACTTACAGCCGATGGCATTTGATCTGGATCCAATCTTTTCGCACCGGCAGCAGGAGCTCCTTGAGGCATTCCCGGGTACTGTGGTACCCCTTGCCCAGTCGGAGCATGTGGAAGATTAGGCTGATATCCTCCAGGGCCAGGTGGTCGTGGATACTGTCCCGGGGCGGGAGGCATACCATATTGTCCTGGTGGAGGAGCTCCCGGCCCCTGTGGGCCAGGAACCGGTGGTCCAGTAAAATAACCTTGTGGTTGTCCTTGAATGGACTGGGGTGGTTGTGGAGGATAGCCCACATTTGGAGGTCCCATATATCCTCCTGGCTGAGGAGGAGATTGTACTCCATATACTCCAGGTCCAGGTTGCTGTCCCGGAAGAGGTGGACCAGCTGGAGGCTGGGGTTGTTGTTGCGGATAAGATGGTTGCTGAGGTTGGCTTAAATACCCGTTAGCCTGCGGAGGCTGCACAGCTGACTGTGGAGGAAATTGATGTTGTGATTGGATCTGAGGTGGGAAGCCACCGGGTGTTGGTTGTTGTTGTTGCGGTGGACGATATCCCGGACCTGGAGCCGGTTGGAACTGTGGTGGTTGTTGCACATTACTCTGAACTCCCGGCTGGGGAAATAATTGTGGTGGACCTGCTGGCGGTTGTTTAACTTGACCAGGGCCTGGTTGTGGCTGACCGTTGATCGACAAGGAATTTATCTGCTGAGTTAAATTAGGCAGCTGCTGTTGCGGATTGTATGCTCCAGCTACTAGAAACAGAGAAAGTTTCCTACAGTCTGACATCAATTGTATTTCACAACTCCTTCAAATCTTTCAAATTACAAAAAATATTTACCTTGCATTTTGGATCTTGGAAAAAATGAAATTTATTACTAAAATATATTAAAACGTCTTGCACCAAATCACTACACAATGAAGATTATACTAAAAATGTAATATGAAAAATCTTTCATACGTGATTTGACACTCCACGTCAGCAGTGGATATTTCTTTACTCTTTGAACTTACTTTCTGTTTTGTGTTGTCATCGAGGGAGCTGAGGCTTCCTATACCATCTGCTTGTATATTCTCAAGTACACGTATGTAGTTCACACAGCTCCTATGCTTTTGCTACTGAGCCCACTGAGCCTATCTCTTTCCCGTAGTCACGTGTTACTCTTTAGGGAATTCTCGCCTCCATTTAAACTACTGTTGCACATGACTCTTGGTGTGTATGTACGTGAGTTTCCTTTTTACGGTCTCACAATTAGGTCATAATATGTTTCACAATTTCACAAATCATCCACTTGTTTTCTCGTATTCTTATCTATTGATCATTAATATGCAATTCAGAGGTTATCCGGCGATGATATCCCCCAGGCATGATAGTTAAGCGATAAAGTTCTTTCTGGACTAGGACTATCAAATGCTAATGATCACTGCAATTAGCCAGAAATAATCTACGAAAGCCTTGTATCAATTTTCTAAATTTAGATATAAAATTTAGATAACATTAAGAGTTAAATGAACAAAATTAACGTTTTTGAAATTATAGTTATTGGTAATCATGTCATGAAAGCGTGCGAGAGTATTTCACGTTTCATGAATTTCGATTGAAAAAAGACTTCGATGGACAAAATAAACTTCCATAGCTTAGTAAGGGAGCCGGCTCATTGAACCAATAAATTTTTCAGCCAGTGCTTTCACCTAAAAAATTTTGAACGAAATTTATTTGAGCCGAAAATAATTCCGCTGATTATTTTTGAACCAAACAATTTTTTAGCTAATAGCTTTTATCCAATATATTTTTTAACCAAAAAGTTTGAACCAAGAAATTTTCTAGCTGACAATATTTTGGTCAAAAAGTTTTTGAACCAAAAACGTTTCAATCAAGACATTTTTCAGCCAAAGAAATTTAAACTTTGAACTATAAATTTGTTTTCCAGCTCTTAACTACAACTCATATGTGTTGCTTGGAACTGTAACTCCAGCCAAGGCACTGTGTGTGTCAATTAATTGAGAAAAAAGTGGAAGTTTGTAATTTATATAGGTAAAAATAAGGTATAAAGTGTTGCAAAATTCTATCCCAAATTGATTTTTATCCGATCATCATGCTAAAATACAAAAATCCTACAAAACTGTGCGTAATTTTTGCTTTAAATATCGATCTCCTCATTTTTTCCACACATTCATAATTTTTGGAGCGTTTGTGTCAATGAAACCACGTTCTCCGCCTATTTACTCTTTGTTTAAGAGATGCTCATCATGCCCTCCTGTCTCCAGAACAGCCATATTTCTAGAGTAGATATCAGTTAAAAACGATTTTCGTCACTCAATCAATTTTTCTAGGGTACATATCAGTTAAAAACGATTTTTGTTACCAAATCAATTTCTCAAACGTAGAAATTTATTAAAACGATGTTGGTCACCAGTCACCAAAATCATGATTAAAAATTTTTAAAAAGTCTTTTTGTACTGACCTGGGTATGGCACGCCAATAAAGTAATACAATCAAATTTTGGGGGTTGAAATTAATTAAAAACTATTTTGGCCACCAAATCAATTTTCAGGGTAGGAGATTAGTTAAAAACGATTTTAGCCACCATATTTTAACTCCATTTTATCCCTCAAATGTAACTTTTAAATTCCGGAACCAATTTTAACATTTGATACAGCTGCTCCGAAAGCACATACCTTGCATTTTAAAACTACTTATTTTAGTTAGTGTATTACCTAGTGTTTATCCTGAGTTTATTTCCTAGTGCATTATCATATTTCAAACATTATTGGTATTACCTACTTATTACTTATGGTAGGAATTAATAAAAACGATTTTGGTCAACGATATATCTAGATGCTATCCCTTTTTGTTTAGGATTTGCCCTTATGGCCTTGATTTTAACCTGGTTTAAAACAGTTAACATTCCCGCATTGCACATATATTACGAAAAATCGTTTGCTGCAATTCAATTTGCTGTGTACCTGGACGTGGATGTTTCGAATAAATCTTTAAATATATAGGTAAGTACTAAGTACAATGTACAATCGACAATAATTAATTCTTAGACTGCAGTACACTACACAGGAACTGGATTAAATAGGTACTCAAAGGTCAAGGCTTGGTAACCCAAATAAATTGCACATGCGCTATGGATTAGTCACTGAGAGTTCTGTAAATGCATGTGTATCTGTACATGTACTTTTTATAGTTGGTTCAATTCAGCTATTTCAGCTCAATTTAATTTAACCATTCGATTTCGATTTTTCGACTGTATCGACACCCGACTGACACAACACCGTCACCGCAACAGTTGTTTAGATCTGTAAATAAACGAAGAAACGTTGTTTGTAAAATTGCAGTAACATGAATCATTGAATTCTAGGGTTTTTAGTGTGAAAAGTTGTTGCCTTAACTGGTAACGTAACTCTATCGTTGTGTTTTTGTGTAAGTTTTATATTTGCAGGTGTTGTTTTCTATAACATAACCATTAGTAATAGTTACAATCGTAGATATTAAAGTGCGTTCAACAGTTTTGGAAAATTCGTTATCGTCAGTTAGTTGAGTGTACTTGTTCCTTGTTGTTTTTGAGTTGCATGAGTGGATGGGAAATGGGAATGGAATAATGTGAGTAAGAAGACGAAAAAGTCTTTAAATTTACAGTACAGTTCCTGTTTCTATGTGTGAGTGACTATTTATATTTTTCTGTTAACTCGTTTGTATAAAGTTGTGAGAATTTTCGTCTTTGAAGTTTTCATCATGCATCCAAATTGGCAGCATACTTCTAATTTCGGATACAACAGTCAACTCAGTGTAAATGGTACGATTGGAAGGCAGTTATACAAAATCAGGCTAAAAACTGTTGCCTTTGTGTTACTGATCCTTTAATTATTGTAATTTGTAATTTAGGGGGGAAATCTGCCTGTAGCCACGGCCATGCTCATGGTCCCTGCGACATGCCATTGATGTCAATCAATCTTGAATTTAGTTCAGACATCCGCCATCAGTCTGTCCCCAGCATGCCGCCATCAGTACCTACAAGTAAGGATGTAGACCATCTGCATTTGAAGTTCCAGTATGACCAGCTGCAAAACAACTTACAGCGAACGAATTGTAGCCAGGTCCAAAATTTGGGAACGCAAAACTGCTGCTGTCACCACCTGCCATTACCACATTTTTCATCGGCCCCATCGCAAGAAGTGCAGCATTATTCTCATACACGGAGCCATCCTCATCAGTGGGATCTTTCTCGTCAAGGAAACTCTCAACCACTGAATCAATCTCATCCAATGAACCAACCTCAACGAGTACCAATGAGTCTTCCTCAGCCAGCAAGCTATCAATATAGGATGAATCCTTCGGAGACCAGAAATAATGTGCAGAGTTATATGTGTTCTCAATTTACTCCGACTGCGCCGCCCACTCCGAAGCACTACTTGCCGAATCCACCAAGCATAGTCAATTGCGCCAACATCAACATAAGTATTGGCGGGGTTAGTTGTCTCAAGGATAGACCTGTAACAGGTAATCCCGTACAGCGCGTCAGTTATGTACAGAATTTTCATCCGGCACATATGTTGGACAAGAAATGCTTTGGTCAAAGAATGCCCTCAAAAAATGAAACCCATGCGCAGAAGTGCTTTCCTGTTAACGATGAATACCGAAATAGTTTAAATGCCATTGCTCGAAGTCACGCTGAGTGGTTTGGACACACCGACGGGGCTTCTCAAGTAAACTCAAGTTCATTATTCAATTCTTCGTTCGCTCAACATTCCAGTGTCATGGACAGTCCATGGTTACCATCCAACCTTGATGACAAAGATTTCAGACTGGTATTAATTTTCCTGCAGAATTCAAGGCAGCCCATTCATTATCCTGGCTGACCTTTAATAATTTTGTACTTATGATAATTGTATTGAGTGTTCAATATGTATTTTAAATTTGAATTTGTAAGAAACCTATGTTAAAAGTAGTTGATAAATATTTCTTTCAGTTGAAGAGGTTATGTATCATAAGAAAAATAGAGATGGACAGGTTAAAACATTCCATAGTCAAAGATAGGTGTATTTATTGATAAAGCAGGTTTCCAAGTTACACATGTAATTTTAGAACAGTTTGTTTCCGCTATAACATGTAAACATTAAAAGCCACATATAGCATCTACTTGTTGTTGAAATTGTCTACATATTATTTACTGTGTTCTAAATCTTATAATTAGCTGTTTTTCAATTGGTCCACCGTTTCAGAAAAATTGGTCCCTTCTTGTTGAAGAAATTGATTTGGTAACACCAATTATATTTTTAAGACACTAAAGTATTCCTCTCCCTTCCCAAACGTGCTACTAATTTATATATGTGTAGATATATATATATGGTCGGCTAACTTAAAAAAGAAACTATTTCTGTAATTTTGTCCATTTTATAGTTACTTTTTGAATTTGGCCGGCGATATTCTTTATCATTCATACTAAAATATAGTTTCTAAAAATAATTACCAGCAATGAAATTGTTGTTTCAGTGCGCTACAGTAAAAACCCTGCTTTCCCAATTATTCCTTGCGCTTTTTTCCATAAGAAAATAATCCAGCTTTCCTGGTACCCTCATTCATTTAAAGGATTAAAAGAGGTTCTTAAATGCTTAGCTAGCCTTTATAAAAATCAAGCCAACTAGTCACACCTCAAAGATGTTACTCGGAACACTTGTTGTAAAAAATCAAGTAAAATGGCAGTAAGTATACAATGTTGAACAATGTTAAGAATATAGATTCGCAATTCTTTAGATAGAAAATAAAAACTCTCTTATATGCTACCCTTCCAGTCAAGAAAAATGCGAATGAATATTTCTCCACCTGAGGGATACTTTGAGAGATGAACAAACAGGCAAAACATTAATTCCCGAGATAAAATTTGAAAAAAAGATATAAAGCTATAGTTAAACGTCGAAAGCTTTGCACAATATAAAAAACTGAGTATAAATCTTTATATTGATTGCATCAATAGCAGTTGTTCCCGTTCGTTCACAATTTACTTGGATCGGCAGAAAGCAAGAAATTCCTCACGCGTCTTGATGTTCTCACGGAATTCACCTAACATGGAGCTGGTGACAGTCTTGCTGTTGATCTTTTGCACACCTCGCATAACCATGCACATGTGGCTGTAAACAAATTTATTCCAAATTATAGTTTTCCAGTTTATAACTCAAGACCACCCAATTATTAATTACATATTATTTTGAATTATTGAACCACATTATGTTTGAAATTCACATGCAATTATTTTTTTAATTCCATAGAACTTACGAAGCTTCGCAGACAACGGCAACACCTCTTGGTTCGATTGCCTTCAAGACAGCCTCACAAATTTGCTTCGTCAAACGTTCTTGCACTAGATACACAAAAAGTTTCCATTAGAATCTCATTAACCTCTTTCTCAACAAGTTTTCAGCATGCAATCCTTTTTAAAAGCTTCTTCTAAAAACAACTGCAAGCAATCACAGCACTGGCAAGAATAATGGAAACAACTATTCTCCCTCAAATTGTCTTACTGAACTTGAATCAAAAACTAACCTTGAAGACGACGGCTGTAAACTTCAACAATACGTGCAAGTTTGCTAAGACCCAAAACTTTCTTGTTGGGCAAATATCCAATGGATACCTTTCCGTAGAATGGAACCAAGTGATGCTCGCACATGGAGAACATTTCAATGTCTTTAACAACCACCATTTCATCAGTATCCTCATCAAAAACGGCATCGTTCAAAACCTCTGTAAAAAAATTACAATTCATTTTTTCATTATCACATTATTAAGGTTTCCCCAGTATTCCCTCCAAAGCTTCCTCTGTAAAATTGGTAAAGAAAACCGCAAAAATAGCAATTGCATGGAAAAGTCTAGGTATGTACGTGTCTAAAGGAATGTAAAGGTGAAAAGGAAAGTTTTGGCAAGAAGAAATAAATAAATTATACGTTCATGAAAATAAGCACTCGATCAAGGGTGACAAGATATTTCCATTAGGGGCTCAACGTCCTGGAAAATAAGTGCGATAATATGGTATGGGGACTTGAAGAGTGGATAATAATAATAACCATAATAAAGGTATTATGAGCACGTTCCACTGAAATATCTGGGGCATCTTAGTGAAATAAACCGTTACATTTCATATCTTCTACCCATATCAAGCTGATAAATGTGCAGAAATCTTATAAATTTCCAGCTCTAGAAAGTCTACATTTCTATACACAAGTTTTTTGGGGGAGTCGGGAGAGTGTTCCGTAGAGAATTATCGATTGCATGAGCTCATCTATTCTCTCCTTTATACCAAGTGACCTTTCTCTCTCAAGAATACCTCTTGCTCTTTCTCCTTCACTGGTAATAAAACTCCCTACACAAGGCTCACAATGGAGCTGACTTTCCAGTTTTCCCCATCGATTCTATCCTCAACAAGTTACGATGTAACTGAAAGGAAACAGAACCAGGGAGAGAGAGAGAGAGCGAGAGCTGCATCTTTTTTTATTGTCTCTCTCAACTCCATTCGCCCATTGCATCGCCCACACAATTGCGCACTTACCTAATACATTCATTCACTTGACCCACAAAAAAGAAGGAAAATCTGAGAGCTATTACCCTCCGAAAAAAATCACTAAATCCTCACTATATGTATTAGCTCTCTACGAAATCCTCGAAAGGAGTATGAATGAAATTCCAATTACTTGTTAAAACATTACTTTGCCCATAGTATAAGTTCCATCTCTTCAATCATTTCTTATCAAATATATCTCTCCTAAAAGGATTTACCTCCTCATTTTTTATTATGCACCTACAAACTCATCTACGCTCATATATCTTCCAAAAATTGAATTTTCAACTGGTAAGGAAAGGGTTTAAAAGTACAATGAATAGGAGAAAGCTTTCTTTCATCGCGTAAGATTGATGTAGTAGTAGTGAATTTGAAGTGAGTGCTGACAAAAAAAAGGAAGCCAAAGCTCCTGACAGGTAAAAGTAATGTAATGGTGGGATATAAAAGAATCTTTTGTAAATAGTAGTAAAAGAAAATAACCTTCAAGAGTTTGATCGTAGCCTTTAGTAAAGAAAAGCATGGCTTTGGCAGCTCGTTCCGGAGTCTTAAGCAATCCTTGACGATCAACATCTTCGCCTAAGCTAAACAAAAGTTCCTTGTAAGCGGTAGCCATGTTAGGGATCAAGTCCTCTCGGGTTGGAGGCTTATGGTCCAATTCCATATCATGGTGGAAGGAGCATTGTTCATGACCTGGAAACAAAATACAATAATAATTATTCAGAGAAACTCATCAGACTTTGAGTCACCCTCTTAAACTCGTCCTTCCGGCAACAATTGACAACCTGAACGAACGAATCAGATGGATGGAAAAGGAAGGTGCGTCTGACCACAACCTTCAGGAGACTGACCGGTCGTTTATTGCAAATTCCCATACATTGCTCAATATGTGGACTCACATGTAGGCGTGTATACAAACACGAATACCTGTTGAACTCCTCAACCATCCAGTTTACTCTCAAGTTCAAGTACATATCTCGTGGAGACTGGACTCTCATTAAGTTATAGCTATAAAACTGGAAAACTCTCATGTAGGAAGTTATACGTTGAGTGAAGTAAATAGGCTTTTTTCTAACATAAAATAAATCATGTTATCCATGGAAAAATCCAACTTATCAAAAAACACTTGTTGAGTATAGCAAGGAAGTAAATATTTTCGCAATATTATTTATTTTTTAATTTCCATCTTTTTCCCAATTAGTTTATCTTCCAAGGAACCAATAGCACATAAATATATGTATATTAAATTATGTGTACAGACAATAAAGCTCAGATTCATAATGACGTTTGTTAATGAAGGAGAATCAACTTAATGGAAAAGCTCCATAAAATATTTCTTCCTTTACACACACCTGTGAAGTATACTTCCCTTCCTATTATGAAAACTCTTGAAACCAAACATGATATTGACTTTGATGCAAAAAAACTAGTAAAAGTAACTTTACACGGCACCTGCCTCTTACGTAAATTATTGTAGCTCGTAATAAAAATAATCTTATGCAACTTTCCTCCAACCATATTATATATATATATATATATATATGTGAGTAGGTATGTACCTGTAAATACATTAAAAGAATCTCTTCTTAGAAACTCATAGAATATATAGCCTTATCCTATCAACTAATTATTGCAATTGTTTAAGTTTATAGCATTATCCTGTACCATTAAAAGTTGAGTGTTGAGTTTAATGCATAGGAGAGATTATTTCATTCCAGCTCTCTTCACTCACGTGTTTTACCTTATAAATGAGTTCCATGGCATCTCAGACCTGGGTTAATTTCTATATTGTGGGGTATACATATGAAGAATTTATTTTAAAATAAATAAATGTGATTACTACATCTTATCTTAGAATGATCGCTATCTTACTATATTTTTTCAATCACAGTATATTGACGTATATGGACAATTCAAAAAAGTTGGGTTAGCTTTTTCTCAATGTACATTTACGGATATGCAAGCTGCTAATTTTTTTGTACACACGCGGACATGCACGCTGCTAATTTTCCCCCCTAGTAACAAGACTGGACTCAAGAAAACCTGATTTGGAGTCGATATTATGAAAATCAAAAATCTAAAACCTGTAAAATATATCCAATTACATCAACTTGTCCACCACCAGCGGTCAAGTAGCATTTCCCTTGTGAATAATTAGCTTTCGTTACATTTACATGAAATCTGTATGAATCCTTTCTGTTGACACCTAATACATGCTTACAAACACAACACTCACAAGTGTAACCTGATCCAAAATAATTTGACTGAGACGTTCTCGTGTGAGTGTCTGTAACAGCCTCTACTACACACCTTAAGTTTACACGTCGACAACGTAGTTGTCATGGAAAGTGAAATGCTATTAAGATATTGGACTGTATAATATACAGTATATGTGTACTATACAGTCATAAGGGGAAGTAGCAGACTGATAATTACTATTAATGTAGTTAACATTTATCTAAGATTATGTGCAGATTTTTTATCCCCTCTCAGCCGGTTTTGTGCGTATAACACGAGATAACTACATTTTTGTACGTTACACGAGAACTTACGTACAGAGAAAATTGAGGAAAAATTATAGGATTCGTTCTTACCTGGAGTCTTGACAGTTCTTGGACTTTCAGGAACATCTCCATTGGCGTCCACAGAGTGGCTGTTTCCGTTAATGACACGCATGTTGGAAGCGGCGATGATCTTCTTCTTAAGAATATCTGCGGGAATGGGATTGTGTCCGTTTGAAACTTCAGTAGATCCTTGGAGAGACATAATTTATGCAGGTAGTCCTGCAGGTATGCAAATGGCGGAAAATAAAAAAATATTTTCTCAATAACTTTGTATTTTTTGTCGATTGATCATTTTTTCCCGATGTTGGTATACAATTTACAAATCTACTATGTACAGCCAAACGTTCAAATATTTTACATAGGGGAACGGTTGCATTCCAGCAAACTACCACTTTAAGCTACTGTTACACCATTGAGAAGGTCTTTAAATTTTTTTCACTTTTTTAAAAGTTCGTGCAGGCGATTACAAAGTAGATATAAATAAGAATAGAAAAAATGTGTAACGAGTCAGCTTGAATGGATTCTATTGATGTATATGTAAGAATTCTTAACAGCTTCCGCATGTAATTTATAACTACTTCAAAATCTTTGTTTCTATTCTTTAAAACGATCTTATTCCTCACACATACTTACTCACTCAGAAGCTATTCACTGATGTAAACAACATTGCAACAATTTGCATTAGTGTACCATTACCCCGTTCCCTTCTCCACTAATGCACTGTTCAACTTCTACTGTTCTTTTTAGTAGGTTATACTACCTAATCCTCAATAATAATTTCTAGAATACCTATTACAGGAGTATTGTGTCCTACACAAAAAGCGTGAATGAACCAGAAATAATTTGTCAAGACTAAACTTCCTAGCTTAATGATCTCTCAGAAATTAAGAGCTACCTGTTGTTGGAGAGAATTAAGTAAGTTGGTTCTTACAAAAAATACTGCTACTTTCAGCGTGGAAATAAACTCATTAGGACAAATTGAAAGGGAATATGTACAGTCTTTTTTCTTGCCCTACTATTACTAACAGCTCATTAAAAGCTACACTAATCAACTATTAATGCGACAAGGTCGTTAGTGAACATTTAATTTTAAATGTAACGGAAGCTTTTGAAAACTGATAAATGTAAATTCACTACTTACAGCTGACTTTGATTGCTTGTTATTTACATATATCTAAATAATGTGTGTATAAAATTAAATTCTACCAATTTTCTATTTACAAGAGCAGGGAATCAAAATTTAAAAAAAGAATAATCAAGAAAAGAAAAATGTGTAGAAAAATCAAATGGACAAAATCAAGACAAAGTATTGAGAAAAGGCAAATAACTATGAATCTACTAAGCGTGCAAAAGAATAAATTAATAAGGGAGACTTACAGGTATAAAGAGATGAAGGTATTAGCTGCTTTCAGTTGATGACTGGAGTGTTAGCAGAAGTGTGAGAGACTGATGGAAAGTATTGGGAGGGAAGAGGCTTTTGATCTCCTGAAAGACTTTCAACAGACTGAGACAGAGGAGCAAGTGCAGCTGGAAGACATTCAGTTTCGAGATGCTTGGAGGATTGGGAGAGAATTCTGGGATCTTAATAGGATTTGATCAGCGTTTTTTCTTTATGTGTTGTAGTATCCTGGAAATATCACCTTTCTTATCTCTCGTTGGAAAAAGTCCCCTGTGGTCACAACATGAACACACCTCCCAATTCAGTTATCTAAGCCTTTTTACATAAACAAGGACAATTCATCCACGCACCTACTTTTTTGTTTTTTGTTTTTTTTACTTACGCTCACTTGAATACCATGAACTAAAACGCAAAAGGGGCTAAAATTTTCCAAACCTTGTTTATGGGAAAAGTTACAAAATAGCTTTTTTTTAAATTTAGCCGACGATATGAGAGATATCTTATATTTTGCCCCAATATCAAATGTCAAGTTGAATGACAAGATTCGACTCTCTGCTATTTACACTACACGTGCAACTCGACTATTTTACGGTTTACCGTAAAATAAGGGAGAAGATTTCCCAGAATTTACTACCTGTTTATTATTGCTTTACTTTTTATGTATTTATACACCTCACATTGAAATTTTAATCTTTACCATTATTCATCAATCTTCATTAATATTTAAATATGTAGCATCAATAATTGACTATTACATTCTTCTGAGGTTATGAATACACTTTTATCTTCTACGGGAAGGAAACAGTTGAATAAACACCAGGCTGATAATTTTCTGACGTTGTATGTATAATAAACATGATTGTTATTGCTTCCATTGGATACTTATAAATCGAACTGTTTGTACTACATGTACTTATAAAAGCATACGGCATATAATGCCTGCCTCTGTGTGAGATGAACCAATATATTTCGTATAGTTTATTCAATGAGTAAAACAAGGAAATTATTTCATCATGAAAATTGTGATGAAAAATCAATTTTAGCTACAAACGACGATAAAGAGGTATGACTGCTTATCTCACCGTGCTTATAGTTAGTAATAATCGGTGCCTAGAAGGGTCGAAGCTTCGAGCACCTGAAATAGTGTGGGGTATTGTACAATAAGAGGACGGAGGGGATATACGATAAGCGAGCGGTTCTACGGTATGCGGGCGAAACTTGAATTAAATGGCTTAAACAAGGAAACTTATTTCTAAAAACTGCAATGGTCGTCTACCTTCGACCTATGTAAACCATATGTAAAGTAATAGTGATGAGTGGAATCAGTTTTTCCAAGATTGGGACCTAACCCAGTCAGGACGAGCGCAGGTGGACGAAGGTCGTAGGTTACTTTTGATACTCCAAGGTGTCCATTAATTGTTTTTGGAGATTTCAGTTGTGTTAATTTAGATTTTAAGTGGAACACCTCGCTCATTCCTCGTGCCTACGGCACTCGGGCTAGCTGGTAGATTTAGAAGTCAAAATTCACATAACATCAAAACTATTATAATGTCCCCCAAACGTAACCCGACCTTTCCCCATCTGCACTCCACCTGACCACCACCACAAACGTCTCCCAAACCTTTTAAGACACAAAAATTCAAAAATCTTGAGTCAGTGATTATTGAGATAAACAATTAGTGGTGGCGTAAGAGTTTTTGCTTTAATTTTTGTCCCGCCCGCTTATCGTATTCCCCCCTCCTTCACCCGCTTATCGTAGGGAACCTTAAATTTGTTTAAAATTGGTTGAAACAATCGTTGCAAACGCTCATAAATATGAACACCGAGATGATATCTCAGCCAAAACCAATCAGGCGAGAATATACATCGATAGCAAGTTAATTACTTCGGACATAATCCCTCCACCTTTATGTTTCGCTATGCTTATAACAAGGGCTTTTGGATTACTCCATTATGCTCCAAAAATGTCAACCTTAGTCTTGATATTCAAGTTGCCTGGGAGTTTGAGTTCACAAGGATTAATAATCTGCAACTTGTTGTTTCATTTCATTTTACTTCTAGTATTCGACCTGTTGTACCTTTTTTAAAAGGATTTGCGTGGGGAATTTTAGTTTATTCGGTTATTATTTATCTTTTTTAAGTACTCGAGAACGGCGAACACTAAAACGTGATCATCACAACACGGTAGCTTCGCCCCTAAAATGCGACTTTTTACCCCCTCTCTCCATGCGTGATTATTTCTACGCAGATTCATTTCAACTTTCAGCACTGCAATTAAGTAAATCATATTAAAGTTATCTACATACCCGCAAGTACTTATATAATATATGCAAATATTTTATATCATACAAATCAAGAAAGTATCCATGCATAATAAAAAACTTGAAAGGAACAATAAAACATGTGCAAAGGTAGAACACATGTAACGAGAATGTTTTTCTGGAATCCTACTATACATGTATACATACGACCTGCGAAATAATAGGATGAAGGATACTTGGCCATGATTGAGTGGGTGAGATGGTGTGTAATTGTATAATACCTATCTGTTTTTATGTAACTATATTTATATAAGATGAAGGTTTCAAAAACCAATCTACTTCTTCACTCTTTGGTAACAGTAGATGATTTTAACGTATAATGTTTCTTTGTGGCGAGCGAATGTGTGGATTCTTGCGAAAAGTAAAAAAAAAAATGAGACTACGTGTTGGATTTCATTCACTTCACCATCATTTACCTTTGAAAAGATGTAAAATTCAGAGATTCACGTGGACATAGCATGGCTTGCTCTGTCTCTCTCCGTCTGTATGATTCTTAAGGAAATGTATTGTATAAGTTTCTCTCCCAGGTTGTGGATTTTATAATATCCACATATTTGAGTACAACCAGTCTCTACTGGTCATTTAATGTCTTCATATACGTAATTATATATATCTATACCCTTGCGGTCTGAACTCCAATGTGAAATGTCTGGAGTAACCTAAGAAGGTGACTTCTAATTATTAGAAATGTATTTAGCATTGGAAATTAAAATGGTCATTTTGGATTTCCTTTTGCCCTGTCTCCCTTAAAGTCATGCGCGTAAATTTACAGACCATTAATAATACTTATATTAATGGATATATAAACGTCTCTGTAAATACAAATATTTTTGTACACAGAGAGCGTTGTTTCGCAACTTACGCACTGAATTTTCATTGAAAACTTTATAAACAGAAATTTTTTATGTTTAACTAAGCTGATGAAAAGCTATCAAATAATTCCTCTACTCCCACTTCATGTCACAATTCTATGTGAGTACAAAAAGTAGGAAATAAATATTCCAGCATTTACATACTATGCAAGGGTGTTAATACACAATTGACCTGCCGAATAGTCGTCAATATGTATGTTCCTTGCAACCCACTGGAGCAAAATGAGATGTTATGTAAAGGGAATGATAGAATAATTTATTCCATGAAATATTTGATTCTTATAAAGTAAAACTTTGTAGACACATGATCTGCGTGAGCATGCAATTTTCAGACTGGCTTTGAAGCAGGTTTTTTCATCAAAATGTATACAGGATTAGCGATAGTCTGCATAATTATGATTACCTTTGGATGTAAGTGCCACGTTTTAATAGACTCGAACTCTGGACTCTGGAATGCTAAGATGTTTCAAACAAAACATTTAAGGTACCAAATTACAAATGAAACATTCTTCCTGCTTTTCTTCTTGTTGATTTTTGCTACGTGGCTTTTCTTGCTGGGGTTTTACGGCCAATACAAGGGGCACAATAATTTTCCTATAATACTTATTTATTAATAATGAAGATCATAAATGTGAAATGTTGCATAATTTTTTTTATGTGTGCAACTAAAAAGTAAATTAATCATATATGTATACATTCTATAATCTGATTGCCAAGTTCAGCATTAAGAAATCCCAAAAGTGTTGTCCTGCTTTCACTAAAATAAAAACCATCTTTGACCATCATCTATAATGGGCTTTTATGGCCGTCATGTCCAACTAAGAGCTATTATTATATAAAGAAAATTAGCAAGGTTAATGCTTTCCTTCGTTGCCACCTCCCAGATTAAATAAGTACCTTGCACCTCGAACAACTCTTACCGTTTATTACGTAAAATATCAATTGACTTTGAATTTTATACCTTTTATACAACAACATTTTTAGCTATGCAGTGGCCAGCATTGTAGCCCACTAATGAAACGAAGCCCCCAATAATTTTACCGAACAAAGGAAAAACAGTTAAAAATGAAAATGTTATTCCCCACTAAAATTAAAACCGAAAACTCGGATCCTTTATTTTCCTAAAATGTTGGGCGCGTTGTTAAATTCAGACTTTAATAAGTCAGTCAAAGTCTGCCTGAATTTTCACTGTTCCTAAACTAGCAATAAAATGACTAACTTGCGTCAAACAAGGCAGCGTCTGCCTTGTTCTAAGCTAGCGTCTGTTTTAGCGATGCGTAAAACTTAGACTCCTCTTAGCAGCCTGCAAAACTAATGCTAAAAGCAGGCTAAAACTGACTGTCGCCGTGTTGTTAAATGTAGTCTAATTAGCCATCTAGACTAGCGGTGTTGTTAA